>CM074277.1:30473900-30548900 GCA_037194245.1 Opsariichthys bidens | reverse complement strand
ATGTGTTGTTTAAATTCAGACTTGTTATCAGTTTGTTTTGTCAGTTTTACTGTTTTCATCTCCCCAAGTGGCTACTTGAGAGTTATATGAGAATGTTATGTTGCTATTTTCCATTTTTAAAGCTGTTTTAGTCATATATATATATATATATATATTATATATATATATATATATATATTATATATATATATCACCTTAACAGATGCGGCCTCTGGTACGCCAATGAAAATTAATGCTGCTGCGGTCGGTGGTTTTTCATGACTCGATATGACTTTCAACGACTTGGCGTTTGCGATCACTAATGCTTTTTGCACCGTGACGTTTTTCCCAGCAATCACAGGACCTGGATTAAGTTACTTTCCCCCTCGGTTTAAGTGAGCGAGTGCGTCAGGCCCCGCTGCCCCGGGCGCACTGGCCTCCTCTTGGCTCGCCCGTACATCGTGATTCGATGCTTGTTCCGGAAACACGGCTTTTAAATAAAACCGTGACTACCTCTGAAAGGTTGATGCTGAAATCCTCAAGTTACTTGATCCGTTTAAGGGTAGCACTTGTGACGTGTTAGCTGTGTGTGTGTGTGTGTGTTTGTGGGTTATCTTACCACACAACCTATGATGGACTATTTCTGAAAATGCTGTGTCAGCCTACGTGCGAATGGCACACGTCTGTGCTAACGGAGTACGACTTTCCCACAGGTGTTGGTTATCAGAGAAGGTTCATGAATGCTAATCTATATCTCCTACTTTATAGGTAATTTAAATGAAGCAAACAATATATGTATTCTGATTATGTTCATTGAACATATGTTTACATTATATATATTGGTTGTGAGCCCTGCTGCAGCATGATGAGGTGTAGAAATCTTCAGGAAGTGAATAAGTTGTTTGGAAGATGTGTGCCAGGCACTGTAAGTCAACACCGGTGAGAAAGAACCTCAGCAAGTGAACGAAGTTCAACCTCCTTCATTCTCTCTGTATTTTTAGCCTCCCTCGCAGGAGTTATAGAGCTAGTTCAACAGCAATCCTTCTACCTGCTGATCTCATGACTTAATCCATGACCAGACAGATGGGCAGGTAGATGGATTGATGGAGGGGTAAGTAAATGGGTGCGTAGGTAGGTAGATGGTAGATTAACAAATTGGTATGTAAGCAGATACATGGGTAGGAAGATAGATAGGTGTCAGGTACAGACAGATGGGTGGAGGGATGGATGGATAGATAGATAGATGGGTAAATGGATGGATAGATGGGTAGGAAGTTTGATAGATAGGCAGATGTGTAGATAGATGGGTAGATAAATTGGTGTGTTGGCAGATAGATGGGTACAAAGGTAGATAGGTGGTCAGGTACAGACAGACAGACAGATGGATGATGGATGGAGGGATGGATAGAAAGATGGGTAAATGGATGGGTAGATGGATACATGGGTAAATAGATGGATAGATGGGTACCGAGGTAGATAGATAGGCAGATGTGTAGAAGATGTGTAGATCGATGGTAGATATGTAGATAGATGGGTAGATTGACGAGTGGCTAGATAGATGGGTAGATAAGATGATAGATGCACAGATAGATGGGTGAGTAGAAAGGTGGGTGGATGGATGGATAGATATCCATCTAGATGGGTAGATAGATGGATATATGGGTAGGGAGATGGATGTGTAGATAGATTGGCAGATGTGTAGATAGATAGATAGATAGATAGATAGATAGATAGATAGATAGATAGATAGATAGATAGATAGATAGATAGATAGATAGATAGGCAGATGTGTAGATGGTAAATGTACGAGTGGATGTTCGTTGGGTAGATAAAGTAGATAGACAAATGGGTGGGTAGATAGGTGGGTGGATGGATAGATGGAGGAATAGATAAATGGATGTGTAGGTAAATGAGTAGATATATGTTAGATATGGGTAGATGGATATATGGGTAGACAGATGGGTAGGTACACAGATCAATGGAAAATAAATAGTTGGGTGAGTGAATAGGTAGACATGGGTATATAGATGGTAGATGGATGGATGGGTTGGTAGATACGTGGGTAGATGGATGGGTAGACAGATAGGTAGGTACATAGATCAATGGTAGATGGCTAGATAGATAAATGGGTTGGTGGGTAGATAGATGGCTAAGGAGGTAGATAGATGGTGTATGGATGGATGGAAGGATGGACAGATTGATGGGTAGGTATCTAGATCAGTGGTAGATGGGTAGATCAATGGGTAGGGAGTTATATGGTAGGGAGGTGGATGGATGGATGGATGGATGGATGGATGGAAGGATGGACAGATTGATGGGTAGGTATCTAGATCAGTGGTAGATGGGTAGATCAATGGGTAGGGAGTTATATGGTAGGGAGGTGGATGGATGGATGGATGGATGGTTGGACAGTTGGATGGATAGACGGATAGATAGATGGGTAGATAAGTAGTTGGGTAGATAGATAGGTAAGTGGATGTTAGATAGGTAGATAATTGAGTATGGAACAGTAGGTTGGTAGATATATGGGAAGATAGTTATGGCGCTTTTCCACTGTGTGATACTACTTGGCTCAGCTCGGTTCAGCACGGCTCAGCTCGCTTTACTTTCGGTTTGCTTTTCCACTGCAGTTTAGTATCGCTTCAAAGTGGGTGGGATTATAGACTGAACGTTATAATTGCTCCGCCTCTATTGCCATGGATCTGCTCCTCGAGTCTGCACTTCATCTACTGTCCACGATACAGACGTTTCTTTTTCAAGTGGTGTGCGACGGTCGTTTAAAGCAAGTCGTTTCGTTAACAAATGATACTGCGGTGGCTGTTACCGACTATTTAAATCTAGCAGGTTTGGCATCTCGTGTTTCAAATCCAATGATGACTATTCTCTCTGACCAATCAGTGATCTGCAGTGTTCACACGTCATATTTAGTATCGGTACAGCACACTCAAAACCTCAACCGAGGTGGTACTATTTAAGCGATCCGTACCATTCCATACCAAACCGTACCATGCAGTGGAAAAGCATCATTAGATGTCTATATATAATAGATAGTTAGTTGTCTAGATATATGGTTAGATAGTTAGATGTCTAGATATAAGGGTAGATATGGGTACGTAGATAGGTAGATGTATAGGGAGGTTTAAAATTCAGTAGGTGGATAGAAATAAAGCTAGATAGGTTTGTAGATATGTAGTTATATAGATCAATAGGTCAGTAGATAGATTGACAGAGGACAGGTGGGTAGATAGATAGTTGGGTATACGTAGCTTGGTAGTTATGGAAAGTAAATATCTCAGTAATAGTTCTGGTTAGGCCTCTTTCCGATTCTGTTAGTGATTTCATTTCCATAGCTCTTTCTGCACCTCATAGTCAAACTTTTCCGTTTCCTTATATTCTTTCTCTTCTGTCTTTTTGGAAATGCTTGTTTGATCTGTCCTGGGCTCCATTTTTCCTCTCTTTTTGATTTTTCCATCTGGCAGATTCAGCCCGATGCCAATATTTGTTGTTCTTTCCGACGGCAGGCAGTGACGTCTGTGTGGTGAGCGGTTGTACGCCGATCAATCTTGAATGAAGAGCACAGTTTAGAAATTGACCCCTGTGTCAGTCAAAGAGTGCAGACCTTTAATCCACACAAGATGGCTTTTCAAAATAGTCCACAAGAGGCTCCTAGGTGTGTGTGTGTGTGTGCCTTTATGAACATGATTATATATATTTATCAAGTAGTTTCCAACAAAGATCAGTGATGTTGAGGTTGAGGTGTTTCTTCAACTATTCACTGTTTTGGCTCTGTGGATGTTCGAAGATAAAACACAAGTGTAATTTGTTTTCTAATTTGACATTTTACTCTGTTTTTTTCTTCAGTAATGAGCAAAAGGAATTTCTAACACATGTCAAATCATTAATTCAGTTTTTTGTTGTTGTTTTGCTTTTTTGTACTAGTGTGTGATGTTGCTGTTTGAGAACATCTGCAAAGTTGCGACGCTCAAAGTTCAATGCAAAGGAGATGTTTTCTTTTACAGAATTCTCTGTTTAAGAACTACATCAAACGGCTGGTAGGGACTACAACAAGCTTCTTCCTGGGTTAGTGACATCACTAACCCTAAAATTTACATAAACCCCACCCCCGAGAACACACAACAAATGGGCTGAGGCAATGTTGAGCTGCATTAGATAAGAGGAAGAATTGTTTTAGCAGAGAGTTGTTGCCATGCCGTAATTTTACGCCGGACTGCTTCACAAATGAGAGTCCCGTTTCATTCTAAAAGATGTAACTTCTAAGTTTCTCCATCAGTTTCTGACTCCGGTTTGAACAATGTAAGGCTGAACATGTTACTGACAATCCTCATTTTGGCTGCGTGAGATTCTCCAGCTTTGTTGTTATTGAGCAACTGAAGCTTGAGCTATTAAAGCTCCGCCCTCTTCTGGAAAGGGGGCCGGGAGCAGCAGCTCATTTGCATTTAAAGGCCCGCCTCTCCATTCATTTGATTGGACAATGGGAAAAAAAAAAAAAACGTGAATGACGTTGGCCGCTTTTAGGTTGTTTTTTTTCCAACTTCAGGAGCTCGGAGCATTCCTGCAAAAACCCGAGGCACTGCCAATAGAAAACGATTTAAAAATGGCGCCTCTCACTGCAAAAATCACATTCTGTCTGATGAGACCCTAGGTCCCCTTTAACCGAAGGCACAAACAATTACTATGTACGATGTGATGAGCAAAGAAATAAAGGGGAAAAAACATTATTATCTCATATTATATATTCAATCAAGTTCATACAAAATCATTTTGAAAAGGTTTATGTTTGTTTCCCCTCATAGTTTACATTATAGTTGTAAAAAAATGTCATTATTTTTTATGATTTGCATTTAATATTGGAAATCTGCGTCTGGGATGTGGATAAATAAAATCTCAGCATAAAAGCTCAAATAAATGAAGACTTGGTAGAAAGTTTCCAAAACCGTTTTAATGTGACCTTCATGTAACAATCTGTTGTTTATAATAAACATCAGCCCCGGGACAAAAAAAGAGAAACACCCTTCATCAAAATGCGAATTCATGGGAAATGCTCTCATCCAAGAGCAGGGTGGGAAAGGTTTTTATTTTTTTGTTTTTGGTTGTGAATGCTCAGCCTTTTTTTAACTGGACATTTTTATTTTTTCTAATAACTCGAATATATAAAATAGCTCTCCATTTATGTGAACCAATAAAGAGCACATTGTTGCTACTGTGTCAGAAACACCTGCGCTGGGCCGTCTGTTCACACTCTGTTGAAGCCAGTCTTGACATTCGAGGTGATAGTGAGTTTCATTTCTTCAAGCACATTAGTTACTCCTTTTGAAATATTCCTGGCTGGTGCGGTTTATGAAAATACATGCTAGTGATGCACGTGGCGCACTATTCACAGTAAGTGCGTATGAAAATATGAGTTTCTGCAGTATTCGTTTTCCTATCCGACATAAATCAGCATAATAATTTATTTTCATAATGTGCGTTTTCATCTCCAATAGATCCAATTTAACATCTAAATGGACTCGTTTGGCCCCTCCATCCGTCTAGCTGTCTAGTGGGTTTGGCGTCCTGGGATTCGTCTTTCCTTTTGGTTTTGTCTTTTTTGCTGTCCCATCTTTATTTTCCGTCTCTGGTACTGTACGTATATTTGAATCAGGGTCAGTATAAAGGTGAAATATATTTCTGCAAGAGTCTTTATTTATTTGTTAATACTGTAACAAATGTACTGCTCATTGTTAGTTAATGTAGTGAATTAATTAATGGGACCTTATTGTAAAGAGTTACCAAGCTAAAAGATAAAAAAAGCTATATTTTTGTTAAATTGTAATACTTTTCTTTTTTTTTTTTGATTTAATTGTATTTACTACTTTTACCACTTTGTATTAACTAATTGTGTATACTACTTTTTTCATCTATTTATTTATTTAGTTATTTATTCATTCATAAAATATTATTTACATTTTATAAATGCATTTAATGTGCTCCATTCAGTTGTTTTGTTTCAATCAAAAATAAAAATGTATTTATTTATTTATGCTTATTAAAATTATTATTTAAAATTGATAAATAAATAAATAAATAAATAAACTTATTGTGTATTTAGTTCATGTTTAAATTAATACGTATAAATACGTTTTGTTATTTATTTATTTATAAAAGATTACTTATATTTTATAATACATTTATTGTGTGCTCCATTCAGTTCTTTTGTTTAAATCAAATATAAATGTATTTATTTATTTTAAAATATTATTTAAAATTTATAGTCAAATATATTTAACGTGTGCTCCATTCATTTCTTTTGTTTAAATCAAATATAAATTCATTCACACATTCATTCATTCAATTTATTTTATTATGAAATATTTAAAATTTATAGTTAAATATATTTAATGTATGCTCCATTCATTTCTTGCATACATTTGATTTATTTATTTTTATGTTTACTAAACATATTAATTAAAATTCATGAATAAATAAATAAACTTACTGTGTATTCAGTTCTTAATTATAAGTTAAGAATTTAAATTAAGTATAAATAAATTAATATTACATTGTATTTAATTCTTTTTATTAATATTTATTATACAATTTTATTTAACATGTATAAATAAATAACGGACTGTGTGTTCAGTTCTCGTTTAAATTAAATATAAATTATTTCTTTATTTTATTAATATTTATAATAAATTTGTATTGAACTAAATTACTGTGTATTCAGTTCTATAAATAAACATGACATTTTATTTATCTATTTTTATTCATATTTATTATAAAATTTCATTTAACTTTTGTAAATAAATAAACAAAAATGATTTATTTCTTTTTTGTAATTGCTCTCTTTATTCAGATAGGAATATGTTCCGCATGCCTACTTAACAAAGAGGTCAAGAGATTGTGCCACAGGCACTTGAGCTGAGAGAAAGCCGTCTCTGTTAAAAGACAGCATGATCAGCTCAGACCCCGACTCTGCTGTGTTTGCGTGACCGTGATTGTGTGTGTGTGTGTTTTCGCCCCAAGCACTTAAACACGCGCCCTGAGCCAAAATCACGCGTTGACACGACCTGCCACTTATAAAGGCTTACGACACAAGTAGATGCTGTTTGCCATAGATTCTGGTGTTCCCGGAAAGGCTTGCAGTCAATCCGTCACACTTAGTGCCATCTTTCTCTATGCTGTAGCTTGATTCCGGAAAAAAAAGCAAGCGGACTGCAAAAAGATGGTTTTAATCAGCAGGGAAAGAGTAGCAGTAGACTGAACAGGAAATAGAGGAATTAAATGGATGGTTTGCATTTTGTTCTTTTCCCTCAAATTCGGTTTTCCTCGTTCCGCCAACTGGAATCGTACATTACTGAAAATGGAGCTTAAGAGCAGGTTTATCCTAATTAAACAACAAACGTAGATGTTCCACTGAAGAAAACATCAAGGACGTCTGATTAAAAGAACGAAAGAGAGACGGATGATTCAGGAGGACTAAGGTGCAGGTTGAAAGGAAAGGACAATCCCAGATGCGGCTCTGGACCGCAGCGAGTGACGTACACCAGACACGCCGTCCAACTCACTCCGGGACAGGAAACAGAGTCGCTTTAATCAAGACATGGATCAGGTGAATAAATCCTGGTCTGGTCATTAACCCTGTCAAAGCACTCGCTCATGTTTCAGTCAGAACAATAATTACATTTTTAAACATCTCCATCCAAAGAGGATGAAAGTTATCAAGCTCCGAAACGAAGAAAAACACCACACTCTTAAACTAAAGGTTCCAAAATGGGTTAGGTTAGGCATGTTATGACTTTTTGATGAAGGATAAAGGATTTTTTTTTCTTTTGAATATTTTCCACTGTGAATAAGGTCAATTTTGTTTTTATCTTGACTTTTGGATTCATTTCTTCAACGTTAGACTCCTATTCTTCATATAACCTTAAAATGCCCCTAACCTTTAAAGGGCAAGTTCACCCAAAAATGAAAATGCGGTCATGAATTCCTCACCCTCATGTCTTTCTACACCCGTAAGACCTTCGTTCATCTTCGGAACACAAATTAAGATATTTTTGATGAAATTCGACGGCTCAGTGAGACAGCAAGATTAAAAAAAGCTACTAAAAACATATTTAAAAGAGTTCAAGTGAGTACAGTGGTTTAACCTCAATGCGCCAAAAAACAAAATAACGACTTTTCAACAATATCTAGTGATGGCCGATTTCAAAATACTGCTTTGAAGCTTTACGAATCTTTTGTTTTGAATCAGTGGTTTGGAGTCATGTGATTTTAGGAAACGAGGCTTCGTTAGATCATAAGTGTTTCGAAATTTCAATAGTTCACAAAAGATTCGTAAAACTTCATGAAGCAGTGTTTTGAAAATCACTCATCACTATATATTGTTGAAAAGTTGTTATTTTGGGTTTTTTTGGCGCACAAAAAGTATTCTCGTTGCTTTATAATATTAAGGTTGAACCACTGTACTCACATGAACTGTTTTAAATATGTTTGTCTGGGCATCTGAAAGTGTTCATTAGAGACTCACTGAACCGTCAAATTTCATCAAAAATATCTTAATTTGTGTTCTGAAGATGAACGAAGATCTTACGGGTGTGGAACGACATGAGGGTGAGGAATTAATGACAGAAGTTTCATTTTTGGGTGAACATGCCCTTTAAAGTCTGTTGTGATTGGTCTACTCTGCTCTGATTGGTCAGATGGTCCAGTCTGTTGTGATTGGTTTACCTCGTACAGTCCGTGTCAGGAACAAGACTCCCATTATCATACCTGAGTTTCAGCTGTGGATCTTCTTCAGCACTTGACAGTGATGCAAACAGTAGCTGTTTTACCAAAGGATGTCATCATCCTTTGAGAGTGGATTTACTTTGGCTGCACAGAAAACGGCGTCTTCTCAACATGTCGACAACACAAATCAAACTCTTCCAGTCCTCAGCTACAACTAGAGTTTGAGTTGTTCACGAGGAGCAAATAGGAGAGCATATTATACAAATTTGTTAGAAGAATACATAGGTTCAGGCAGGACATAAAAGTTACTGATCACTTGTTTCAGGCAATTTTCTTTTTTCTTTTAGGAGACAATAAGCCCTTTCATCGCACTGAAACTTTGCCGACCGTTTACTTTCACAAACAGCTGCATTACACACTACATGAAAAGTAATATCTGAAAAAAAAAACATTATAGGGGCACTTTAGAAGTAGGGGTCCATTTAGCCCGAAAATAGTTGTACATGTTACATATCAAGCACTAATCTGGTGGCATTTAGAAGCATTTTTCTTAAGGAAACCGGCAGATATGGGTTGTTTAGAAGCCTCATGCTGAATCACTTTGACGGAGGGCAGCGGCAGCATCAATGGCAGATGTGAGATGCAACTGGAAAAGCAATGAAAGAAGTGAGATGGTTACACAGAGGGGAAAATATGAAATCGCACTAAATTTTTGAGGCCTGCTGCTCACTGATCTCTCTGCCACAAGCATATAAAGTGCAGGAGAAGAAGAGAAGTTTAAATTGCTCCCACATGTGCTGGTAGACACCTGATAGTCCTCTCGGTGGGTGGATGGACATTCTCTGTCAGTGACACAGCTGCGTTCTCCGTCTGTTTAACCTCGCTGCACAAAAAGCCGTTCAGCGGGGCTTCAGGTTGTTTTGGTTGGGAGAGAAACTCTACATAAATCGCCGCTCGGCCAGGAGCTGACTTTGAGCTTTAGGTTTCTCCTGGTGTTTAGGTGTTTTTCAGTGTTATTTTTATCATCTCAGGTTCTCCTGGGTGTTTTCTCAAATGCCCTCTGAAGGGTTTCTCTTTGGCGTACGGCCGCGTGGATTTTATTTGATCTTCGTTCGTTTAGCGTGAATTGAATTCCGTACGCTGCGCTTTGTTCCTCGGCTAAAGAAAACACGGCAGTCTCAGGCTGTTTTGCTCGTGTTTGCATGTTCCTACATTATTGGAGATAAGTCGCAGGAACTTTTTGGAGATCAGGACGAGTCGTTTCTGCTACCCAAAGTAGTTTAAAACTATCTAGTTTCCTAAAAATATAAAGCAGCACAACTGTTTTCAACATTCATAATAATCAGAAATGTCTCTTGAGCATGAAATCAGCATATTAAAAGGATTTCTGCGGTATCGTGTCACTGACTATTTGTCAGACTTGTTTGTTGTTCTATCAACCCAGTTTAATTGCTATGGTGTTTGAGTTGTATTGAGCACTGTTTACCATTTTGTAGCATCTTTATTTTGTAGTACTTAATTTGTATACTTGGCCATAAACTGTTTATACTAGTATTGACTTTAGGAATTGCCACTAATACAGCAGATCTGTCCCAAATGGCACACTTGAAATGAACTGACAGCCTTTTGTGGCCTTTGTTCGCATCTGTTACATTTTTTTTTAGATATGGATACATAGATGCCATATTCAGCCACATTAGACGCGTCCGCCATCTTGGAACAGTCAACATTTCGTTTACGGTCATCACTCACAGTAAAAATCAGCGAGTTTTCCAAAATGCCACAGTATTGCGTTGTAAAAACCAGCGAGATTTAAATTCCTGAAGAAATGGGATAATGTTTCACTGGTGAGAATGTGTTGGTTTGTGTTTTTATGTATGTATTAACTCAATAGTACAGGTTTTTAAACTGTGGTAACTTTTAATGTCGTGTTGGCTAACACCTCCATCTTGGTGTATTGTTAGTTTAACAAAATCATCTATTTCAGATATAGTTATTCATACATGTATATAACTAGTTGGAGACGTATTCAACTTGTTTTAGAGCGTCACAGACTGGCATTGACTGTTTCAATATGGCTGACGGCTTGCATATATTGGGCTATAGAAATATAGTCGCTAATGAGCCATTTATATCTACATATATATGGATTTAGGCTGTGTGTTCTCGTTTCATACTTTTTAGTGAGCTTTGACGAATCTAAGGTCTGATGATGCCATTCGGGCCAGAGCCGATATTTTCGCAAGTCAGACTTTGACTGTTTAAATATGGCTGACGGCTTGCATATATTGGCCTAAAGAAACAGCCGATAATGAGGCATCTATATCTACATCTATATATATATATATATGTGGATTTAGCCTGTGTGTTCTTGTTGTCCACTTTTTAATGAGCTTTGATGAGTCTAAGGTAGTCATGGCCTAGTGGTGAGTGAGTCGGGCTTGTAATCTGAAGGTTGCTGGTTCGATTCCCACGCCGGCAGGAATTGAAGGTGGGGATTGTGAATAAACAGCACTCTCTCCACCTTCGATACCATGACTAAAGTGCCCTTGAGCAAGACACCTAACCCTAATTGCTCCCCTTGTAAGTTGCTTTGGATAAAAGCGTCTGCTAAATGATGAGAAATGTAAAAACTAAGGTCTGATGATGCCATTCGGGACAGAGCAGATATTTGCTCAAGTCACTTTGGTAAGAACTCAGGAACTTTTTAACAGAAGTGACTAAGTATATACTATCATGATTTATTGATGCCAGCATCTCTGTAAAGCACATGTGAAGGAGATCATAGTTTACCACACTTGCACGCACACGCTCAAGGTCTCCAGCTGAAGTGGCATATGGCGCAGGCCTCACACCCTTCACATCGACCACTGTTTATTTGGTGCATAAAGCCAAACTGGATGATAAATAGCTCTTTCTCTTCCTGACCGCAGCTGCAGAAACACGACCCGACCAGCGATGATGACATCATCATCCAAGATCTTCGTCTGCTAAACATCTTATAGTTGCATTTATGTTTATATTCTTAGCAGGTACATTCTTACCCTCGAATTATACAGTATTCAGATTAGACTGTGACGTCACCATTATGTGCCGTTATATGTAATATAAGCCATTATACACCTCGTATGAGCATTCATTTAGACTAATGCAACAAGCTGGCATTAATTATTTACTTTATACCACAAGATAAACACATGCGCTTGTGGTAATAAAGAAAGGGTTTCGGGTTTTGTCCCTAAAGTACCTCATTACAATTAAGTATTCATGCTTGTAGCAGCCTAAACTGGCATTAAAGGATTAGTTCACTTCAGAATTCAAATTTCCTGATAATTTACTCACTCCCATGTCATTCAAGATGTTTATGTCTTTCTTTCTTCAGTCAAAAAGAAAGGTTTTTGAGGAAAACGTTCCAGGATTTTTCTCCATATAGTGGACTTCAACAGTTTCCAAATGTCAGTTTCAGTGCAGCTTCAAATGGCTTTACATGATCCCAGATGAGGAATAAGGGTCTTATCTAGAGAAACAATCGGTCATTTCATCGGTCAGACTTAATTTTTAGGCTTGTTTTCATGTAAATGATCTAAAAATGTAAAAAATTACTTGAGAAGCAACAATGCATAAGATATTAAAACTTGTTTGTATATTGCATATAAGTGTGTTATTAGTGTTTTTATAAATTTAAGAACTTTAAGTGTCTAAATGGGGAAGAAATGGAAATCAGGGTTATTAAAGTTAACGGAAACCATTAAAAAACTTTTGTTACATTAAATTAAATAAAATCTAACTGAAATAAAATGGAATAAAAAAGAATAAAAACTATATTTACAAAAAACTAAAGAAAATTACAAAAACACCAAAACAGAATGACTAAAACTAAACCTAAATATATATATACTGATATCATCCCTAATAACTATAACATCCCAATTAAATATAATTTTTATACTGTACATTATAATATTTTGATGTCTAAATTTACTTGGTTTAAATAGATTTTAGATTTTAGCATTTTATTGCTACAGCACATGTTGGCCAATCCGAATCAAGAATTGAGCAGCATTATGATTTAACTAATATGCATTGTTAGAAACTCATGTTAGAAGTGATTAGACTTGCTGTTTGAACAGCATCACTAATAAACTTGATCTGCACCTGAGTTTACCTCTAAATGATAAACATACTCGCTTATAAATGATCTGTGTGTTTTTATTTCCAATCATGGTTCATTTGTTGCTCAGCCATTATATTTGGCAGGAAGACGATGGATTTGAAGCTGTGGAGCGTGAGTCAGCTCAATATACAATCCTCCGCTGAGTTTATTCTCATTTTTCCTGAGAGCTGCTGTGAATCTCAGTGCCAGCAGTTTTTTTTCAGGACGAGTCTTGCCAGTGTTTGTTCAAAGCGTTGCGAACACATTGTTGCAGGTCGTACGGGGGCCTGGCCAAGACGAGTTCACAGAGGGAGGACGAAAAGGACAAAAGGGAAAGGAGGGGTAATGGAGAGAGAAAGAAAGGTTGAGAGTTCACATAGGCTGATGGATGTGTGTGTTCTCAACCATCTATCTGCAGACAACAGACTCAAATCACAGAGGAACTTCCTACCTCGTCTGCTGTCTTCATCTGTTGGTCCTTCTCACTTTCTTCCACCTTTGATTTGACACTCTTTAGGGTTCTTGCTCATATTCTCAGTAGGGATGTAATGATTTTTTTTTTTTTTTTTAAAAGTCCATCTGATAATGCATTTAACACGCTTGTCCCGTCCCAGACTTACATAGGTCATCTGACATTTCATACAGTTGACTGATGACGAATATAATGCAAGGCAACTGCTCACTGCGTGATGGAGGCTATAGAATTCAAGAATTGAAAAAAAAAGACGTTTGAATTTTTGAGTTTTGCCTAATTGATATTTTTAAGCACGAGTGCAATATCATATGAGTGCTGTTTTTCTGTCCAGAATAGCATGAGTGCAAATGTGATAATGACTTTATACAATATTTCAATAAATCAGAAGTTAATATTGTGTTATTTTAGACACAATGTTGTCTGTTTTGCTCAATTTTTCCATGAAAATATAAAGAGAAAGCAGAACTTTTTGTCTGCGAGCAACACGAAGCAGAGTTTCATTTCTGAATCTGTGTTTTGAACAAAGTGGGTGAAACAATGATTCAATGGACCATTCATAAAGAGAGCCACTTCACTCCTGAATCCTTTTGCTGTTTGAATGAATCGGCCATTTGAACGAATCAGCCGTTTGAATGAATGAATGACTCAATGACTTAATCATTAAAACATGTACCGTAGTTTTATTTTATTATTTAGAGTATAATTTCATTAATAAAAAATCATATTGGTCACTCATATATAAAAAACATTAAAGGTATAGTTAATCCAAAAATAATAATCAGTAATCTTTTAGTCAACCTCATGGTCCAAAAATGTATGTGTAATAAATTCTGATGCTGAATAAGAGTGATTTTTGTTTTTAGCATTTTATTTTTAGTTTATTTACACAAAATAGTATAGTAAAACAACACATTTGTATATCTGCCAGGTTATTTTTATTAACCTATTACTTTTTATATGCTTATCTGCCTTAACATGAAAATAATTCTGATGAGATTTGCTAAAGATTACATTTAACAGTGTTTTTAAAGATGAACTTTAAGTGAGCGTTAGATGATGGCAATAGAAACAATCATGCATAATTAAATATCCAATATTCACCAGCACAATAAATTAAATCATCTCTTATATTGTCTGAAAACTGATGTGATTCTGTATATATTGTGCTTCGTTAATTCGCACAATGCAATGCAATTAAACAAAGTTTATCTTGTGTATCAAGCACAAAAAAACTCCTATCTTTTGTTCATTGTGAGCGATTACAAATCTGCCCCATGTTCTGGGATTCTTTCCCTGCACATCCTCTACCCTGAGGTTGAAGATGTTTGGTCCTCATCCAGCGAACATATTTCTTCTTGGGTGTGAACCAAAGACCTCCATACCTTCCAGATGAGGTCCGATAGAACACAATATGGCCCGAGAGCTACGTCCCCCCTGAGGGACATATATCCAGAGACGTAGATGCATGAGCACTCGTGAGAGTGGTTTTATGTGCTGGGCGTGTGTACAGTTGATAGATGCCTCAGCACTGGTTGCCTGTGAACTCCAGACCACATCCAGATACACCAAGAGGAAGAGAGACTCAGGGCGTTTCACACTAGAGCTTTTGGTGTGGACCAGTGTCCATTTGACGTCAGCGCTTTGATTGTTTATTTGGCATGCATGCTTGTTTTCTGAACCACACCTGAGTCTGCTTGAGAACGAATCGGGTGCTTGAGCATTCTGGCCTAAATTGCAGAAGTAAGCTTCTATTGAAGTTGTATAATTTAGATTATATTGAATTTTATATTGGATGGATCTCTAGTCTTGTTCTGTTTTGGAAGTAAAATCAAGTACTCATTAGTAAATGTTTTGGTTTTTATCTATTCTTAAGCTGTTACCTAACTAGAGGGGTTATTGGGTGATGGATATTACATTTGATTAGAGCCAAATAATACAAGAACAATGAAATGTGGGTTTAGGCCAAGCAGTCAAATGGATCCTGCCTTTAAAAGTGTAACATTTTACACTTTTTTGTAACTCCGAGTCTTTTGTCCAGTTCAATTTTCCAAAGTTGGTGTTGGCAGTTCAGGTCAGAATGACCGAAGCAAGAAGACTTCAATGTTATTAGTGTGTGAATGTGTGTGGCGTGACTCCTCCCGTACTTGTGCGAATGGAGATAAGATTCCATTCTGATGAAATCAAGAACTGCTCGCTTCCAAGCTCAGACGTTCACCTCCACACCCAAACTCACACTAGTCACTCTTCAACCTATCCGATCAATACTCCAGCTTCAAAAACAATGGTTTAATGTTTTCTAAGACATCAGACTTTATCAGGTTGTTATTCTGTGTTACGGTGTGTTTTAAGTGTTTCATTGAGGAAAAATCTTTTATAGTTAAAGTGTAGCGATACATCAGGTAATAGATAAAATATATTTGGAACATAAAAGCTGATGTTTTGAAGAATGTTCTAACTGTTTATCCATGCTATCAAAGTCAATGGGGGTCCTAAACAACACCAGACCCATTGACTTTCATTGTATGTTCAATGGATAAATACAAATACATCTATCTATCTATCTATCTATCTATCTATCTATCTATCTATCTATCTATCTATCTATCTATCTATCTATCTATCTATGTCTATCGTTCATTTGTTCATTCCATCCATCCATCCATCCATCCATCCATCCATCCATCCATCCATCTATTATATATCCATTATCCACCATCCATCCACCCTTCCATCCATTCATCCATCTATTATCCATCCATTATCCACCTATCCATCCACTCATCCACCCACACACCCATCCATCATCCATCCATCTATTATCCATCCATTATCCACCCATCTATCCACCCACCCATCCATCATCCATCCATCTATTATCCATCCATTATCCACCCATCCATCCACCCTTCCATCCATTCATCCATCTATTATCCATCCATTATCCACCTATCCATCCACTCATCCACCCACACTCCCAATTTTGACATTGATTCTATTGGGAAAAACTGCCATATAGATATTTTTAATATTATCATAATTATATCATTAAATTATAATTTTTTTCACTTTAAGATCTGACTCACGGACCCATTATACTGTTACACTTGCATTTTCTTTCTCAACTGTTTACATTCACTTTAAACATAACTGACTGTGTTTACGTAAATACTCGACATTGTTTGCTATTGTTTTGGGAATGAGTAAAATTATGCGCAATACGTGCAATACCACGCCAAAATTCAAGCCTTGTAACACCAACAATATTCATCCAAAGCAAATGAAACAAGAAGTGAGTGAGGGGAGGTGGGTTTGTGTCGACTCACTGTCGGAAAGATGAGAGCGAGAAAGCAGAGCTGGTATTGTGTGTCTATTCTGCGGAAAAAGCAGTATTGGAAGTGTTTCAGATATTTCAGTATCGACATGTTTCGAAAAATCGATAGTTTTGACAACACTACATTGCACTTTCAAATGGCGTTTATATCATTTCAAATATATATTATTATACAGTTTGAGTGTGTTAGCACAGCCTCCCCCTCCATCACGGCAGTTTCTCTCAGGGATTACTGCTCTCAGCAGGATTTGTTTTTCTCTTCTCACCTCACATCTCTCTCTGTTCTGTTGGTGTCAGCTGGTGTGGATCATCCTACCCTGAAGTGCCACTGGCAGTAGATCAGCATCACGGTTGTTATTCCACAACGATATCTCAACACCTGTACAAAACATTGACTGATTTGTGTGTTGATGTGAGAACTAGACTGTGGAGCATTGAGCTTTGGTTTTGGTCACGGCAGCTCTTGCATCTATGCATATTTGCGAATGTCCACATGAGTTGTTTGTTCTGGGTCCATCAGGTTCAAGTCTGCTGTCTGAGATGATGAATCACCAGCTGATGGTGACTGAGATGAAGCATCAAACAGCAGGATGGCAAATGGATGTGATTTTTGTGTCTCTCTGTTCTCTGATCTTCTTTTCTATCTTTGTTTCTGGCAAACATTTATGTTCTTGAGGACTCTGTTATTTCCCAGCGTGCTCCTGACACATTCTGAAACATTCCTGTTTGCATAGTGTTGTTTTTACGTAAGTTACGTAAGTTGCTTGATGTGTGTTGTGTAAATTACATATATTTATATAGAAACTATTTTTTTCAAAACATTTCATTCATTTATGCAAGCATTCATATATTCATTAATTAACTCATGCCTTCATTTATATATTCATTCATCTATTCATTCATTCATTCATTCATTTATTCATTCATTCATTCATGCCTTCATTTATTAATGGTTTCATTCAATCATTCATTCATGCATTCATGCCTTAATTAATGCCTTCATTCATTCATACCGCCATTCATTTTTTCATTCATTCATGCTTTTATTCATTCATTCATTCATGCCATCATTCATATATATTTATTCATTCATGCATGCATTCATTCATTCAGCATGTATCATGCTTTCATTCAAATATTCATTATTTCATACATCAATGCCTTAATGCCTTCATTCATTCATACTTCCATTCATTCATTCATTCATTCATTCGTGCCTATATTATTCAAGCATTTATTCATTCATTCATGCCTTCTTTTATACATTAATTCTTTCATGATTGCATTCATTCATTCATGCCCTCATTCATATATATTTATTCATGCATTCATGCCTTCATGCCTTAATTCAAATCTTCATTCATCCATGCCTGTATTTATTCATTCATGCTTTTATTCATTCGTTCATTCATTCATGCATTCATGCCTTCATTCATACATGCATTCAAGTCTTCATGCCTTAATTCATCCATGCCTTTTATTCATTCATTCACTCATTCATTCATGCATGCATGTTTCCAACTTACAATATTAAGTTCAGTGAACATGTAAATAGTATCTACAACTTGACCTAAGTTTATCCCAGAAAGAATGTCGTTGGTAAACATTTTAACTGTGTCGATCCGCCATCTAGACCAGCACTAACCAGCATAAACCAGCCTGGAAATTCAAGCTGGTCTAGCGTTGTTTCAAAAGCATCATAATAATTTCAGAGTGATTTAGCTGTCTATCAGAGGACAGATGTCATCAACATCACAGACAAGCCCTGATCTGCCCACTATCACACAAAGACATCTTTAAAGGACAGGAAGAAGAGTTTTTTTTCAGGTGTCAATCGTTCAGTCATCGGGGTTCACTGCAGACCGCTGTCGGACATTTGCTTTCAACACACTCCATTGATCTCAACCCCCAGTCTATCCAAATCTCTGCTCTGTTTTTCTCTATAACGTCTAAAGCAGTCTAAAACCATTTTACTTTATTTGTACTACATCTGAAGTTTAGCAAATGTTTATTTTGGATTCGGGCCTAAAGCATCTGGCCTATTTTATGAAAGTCCGTTTTGTCTCATATGTGTCTCTCTGTGTTTCTACAGTGTGTCCAGGGTCATCAGGCTAATAGAGACTCTCGTGTACTCTGGGTCAAAAATGATAACTTGCTCACTACTGGCTTTAACCAGGTAATTTCACATACATAAATTGGAAGAAAGCCATGTATGTTTGATATAGATGCATTGTGTATTTTCTTGTACAAAGTGTTAATAATAGTATGTAATGTGTAAATTTATCTGTGTTTGCAGGTGAGGCAACAGGAAGTGAGACTCTGGGACAGCAGGAAGTTGACCTCTTCTCTCAGCTCGCTGTCTTTGGCCACCTCCAATGCGTAAGTCAAAGCACAAAAGTCAAAGTTAGTGTGGCGGGATTTTAACTGCTTCCTTGTGCTTCCCGTGGGCACAGATGCAGGTGTATAAATGTGTGTGTTGGACAGAACAAAAGCCTTGCGTTTGAGAGTGTCTATGACCATTTTACATGCACATATTATTCTACTTTTGCTTTTTTAGTAATTTAATCAACAAGATAAGACATTTATCAGAGGCTTAGGCTCTGTTGTGGAATGAATCCTCCGCCACGGTCTTGTCAGTCATTTCGCCTTACTCTCGTCACGTGATCAGAGATTCCTGCTGCGCTCGTCTGCAGTTCGCGTTGAACGGGACTGAAGCGACCATTATTCAACTGAATTAAATGGTTTTTATTTGTATTAGCAAAACGACACTGGAGGCGTAATGTAAACATAGCAGTGACACATTCCACCCTAATTTCGCTCCGTCATGGCAATATCGCGATACAGCTTTAGAGATTTGAGATCTCATTCTAATCTCATGAGATCTCATGGCATGAGATCTTGTCACACCCCTACCAAATATATAGTTAATTAGTAATAAAATTAAGTACAATTTATATAACTGATCTAGGAATGTTCTAGTGCATGTGAATGCGGTCCTTTATTAGAGCTGAAGGCTTTCTCTGTTGCACGCTAGTATGTTTTTGAAGTGTGGCTGTACGCTGTGATTCAGTTGGCCGAGGTCCAATCCGGGAAGACAGGCGGGCAGCGCTCGTGTGCTTCAGCTCCATGTTTACAGAAGGAGCCTGCAGGGGCTGCCCGATGAAAAGCGCGGTATACACAGGTCTGTTGTGGCAGTGCTGTGGTTCCTGTCTTCCGGACAGCTGCGGCCCGGCGCTCCGCTCAGCCGTGGAGGTGTGCATGGTGCGAGGTGATTTTCCATGCCCAAAGACACAGAGGTTATTCTCCAAGAGCAATGCTTTGTTTGTGTGAGTTTGTGCGGTTTAAGTCCTTAAACACCCACCTCTCCTGGTCTGACCTTATTTTCATCCGGTCGGACGAATAACGGCCCTTCTGTGTGGCGACAAAATCCCCCTCATAAAGAAAGCACTTATAGTATGCGCCATTGTAGAAGATTATAGGATCCATGAATATTTCACAGGATCACAGAAGCCAGTTTCTACAGCCAGATTATGTCGCTCATTGAATTAAACTGGAAAATGTGACACAATTGTGCTGCCGCCCATCTCAAAGCGGCTGTGATTGTTTTTTTTTTGACCGGTTAGAGGTGGGATGAAGTATTTGCCATTGTTGTATTATTGGTTGACAGAGGAGAGCCAGATCATCTGCTGTCAAGCTGTACGACATTCTTACATTTTCCTCGTGTCAACACCTGCAGAGACAGCAGTTAACGCTTCAGTTCACTCTTAAAAATAAAGGTTTCAGTGACTTTTTCCACCAAAATGGTGCCAATGAAGCTGGATGCTTAAATCTGTTCCGTTTCCACTAGAGAAAAGGTAGCTTCGGGCATGAAAAACTAGATTTCTCCCATTTAAAGTCAACAATTTACTTTATTTACACTGTAAATGCATGCTCCAGCTCCAGTCTGTTGAAAAAAAAATCACAGCACTCAATTCACATATATAATATTTGTTAGTAATATTTTATTTATTTTTCATTTTTTATTTTATTTTATTTGGATACTCTGTTGATGGCTGTTATCTCACAGATAAATTATTATTATTGTTTTTAATTTATTGTTAATTTTTTATTGTTTCAAAATCTTTAGTTTATTCAATGTTTTATTTTATTTATTTTATTTTTATTTTATTTGGAAATGCTGTTGATGGCTGTTAGCTCACAGATAAATTATTATTATTGTTTTAAATTTATTGTTCAATTTTTATTGTTTCAAAATTTTTATCTTATATTTTGTTTTATTTATTTAATTTTATTTATTTGAATTCACTGTTGATGGCTGTTATCTCACAGATAAATGCCATATAACAATCATTGTCGTAATTCTACTTTTAAAAGTTATTTTTACACTAATTTTAAGCATCTCAGCCATCATTAATTTTAAGCCATCATAGCAATCAGTTACCACATGATTGTTGAAAATTAAATTGTTTTATTTCAGGAAAATCAAGGGCTGGAAAAACTTTGCAATGCAACAAAAATAGTACCAGGGTGTCGGTCAGATTTTTGAACACATAGTGGGTGATCTAGTTTTGTACAATGTGTTTTTTTGTTGTGCATCATTCTAGCCACAGAGTCATTCTGATCCTTGTGTTGTGGTTTTGATTTGCCGAGATAATGATCAAAGTGCAAGTATTGGAAATTCGGATTCTTTTTGGTGAATCAGTTTGTTTTGATGGTTCATGAAGAAACAAACTGGATCAAAAACAATTCACTTATTCATTATTTTCATCATTTTATCATTTTATTCATATTCATTACAGTACAACCATCCTTTTACAGCATTTTAAGCAGTCTGTTTTGTAGTAAAATATGTATGTTGTTGTGTATCACAAGGTTTTTGACTTAAAACACTTAAAATGAGTTGTATCATCTAATATTTTGAAAGATATTATGGATGTCATAGCTACTATACACTTAAAAATTAGACAGCAATGCCATAGAAGAACCATTTTTTGGTTTCCCAAAGAACCTTTCAGTGATCAGTTTTAAAAAGAACAATTTTTAGTGTGTGAAGGACATTTATAAATTATAATTATAAAGAACCTTTTGTGCAATTGAAAGATCCATGGATGTTTAAGGTTCTTCACTGAAGCATCAATTCCAAAAAAGCCTTTATTTTTGTGTTGTTGTTCACTGAAAACGGCAGGTTGACTTTATATCTGCAGTAGCTCATAGCTTTCATAGTTCCAACATCCCTGTAACGTCTTTGCTTCATTTCTTGGCCCATTTCCGAAGGCGAGAATTGGCATAATCCTCACGTCTCATAACTTTTTTGATGTGTATATATGACTATTTCAGAGACACTTATCATCCACTTATGGTCCGCTGAATTGACTCCAAATGATGGTGATTATAATGGATGGTCAGTCGAATCTTTAAAATCTCATGCACACGGCCTCCAGATGTGAGCGAGAGCCTTATTTTCACCTTTCCGAATGTCTTTCCCTGTTTGCCTTTTCCCTCTTGTCCAGCATCTATTCCTCTTCCCGGTGTCCATCTAAAAACTCGCCTGCTATTTCATACTCTGTCCTTTTCTGTTCATATCAGAGCGGATAGAGTGAAAGCTGATCCTGCATCAACACTCATACTCTTTATATCCCGAGTTTTATTCTTTAGGACCTGTGGCTCAGGGCCGAGATTTTCTGCGCTTAATTGCTCGACTGGTTGCGATCCAGGACAAACTGGAATCAAGAAGTAAATTGGGGGGAAAATGCAATCACCACTTCCCCTTGCTAGCAAAAAAACAGGAGGTTAGCTGTTGTCTGGGATCTAAAAATGTGTAGTGTAATGAGCCAAGAGAGATAATGCTAGGACTCTCTACTTATTCCGTTCAGATGGTAATCTTGGTCTCTGCCACCGGCCACGACACAAAGTGATGTCTCACCGCATTACCGCTGGAATACCAGCCAGAAAATCGCCTTATTACTATTGAGATATAATGTTTTTTTGACACCGCGTATGGCAGAAAACAACCATTGCAAGAGTTTCATATCCTAGCTGTTTGATAACTGCTAATCGGATTTTTAGTCGGACTGGGATTTTTAGTAATAATGAGTCAGCTGCGGCAGGATCATGCTCTTTAAGTTCATGAATGAAAATGGCTGCAATGGCTCTCAGTTCTTTAGAGGAATTACCTTTTAGTTTGCTTTGTTTATTAACGATTTTATGGTTCATGTCTGTTTCGTGTTGTGATTTACTTTGCAGCCAAACATTGTAGCCCACTTGATCTTTTGTTATGAGCTGTTTCTCGGAAATGGATGGAAAGTAGGCAGATTAAGTATGTAATGTTTGTAATTCTGCAATAGCTTGGAAGCGGATAAATTGGAGTTTGCGCAAACAGTCAAAACAAGTCTTGGATCCAAAAAAATTGACACAAAAAAAAGTTTTTTGGACAAAGCGCCATGGTATTTGTAAGGTTTTTCACACACACACACACTGAAGTAGTTGGACTGAAGTTGTTGTGGGTTAATGGATGGGTGGTTTAATTGGAATGGAGGATAACAGTCATCCTGCTTGTTTTCCATATTGGACTGATTTTTATCTCAATTGGTGCTTGTTGCGTTCTAAACCCCCACCCCTGTCCACACCCCCACCTCATAAACATAATTATAATGACTTTAATTGGACCTTCTGGCCCGGGTGCAATCAGCAAACTTTACAATTTCACTCAATTGCAACCAGCTTTTTGAGTAAACATTGGCAGTGTAGCTCACGATCCCAGTTCCTACTTCCTCTAGGACACGAACTCAGGGTGGACTTTCACGTCCGGACGGACAGTTGATCATTGAGATGATGTTTGTTTGTTCCTTAATGTTTTTGTGGGGAATGGAGGTCCTAAAAGATGGTAGCTCAAATCAAAAACCATAAACTCACCCCCCTCTAAGGGGACACTGAAGCCTGAGCCGCCACTGGCTAGGATTTTTTTATTTTACACTCCAGATTTTTACATGCAATACAAGAAGAATGCAAAAGAAAAGATTCTACATAATTATAATACAGTGTGTACATTTTAAACAGAATTAAAGTCAAGAAAACAGTCAAATAATCAAACTACAATCAATAGCACAAAAACACACTAGAAAAGATGCCAATTAAATAAACAGTGCTTAAACTATACTTTTTGCAGTGAGTCTTGTTGTTTAATTAACATTAAAAACACAGGCAGCAGCAGAAATATTAGGCTGCTGTCTCTGTAAGATTAATGCACGGATCCAATATACTGTTACACACACATTTAAATTCTCAAATGACAGAGTGTGTTTACTAGGATAGTCTCTAAGATGGGCATTTTGACATAATTTTGTGTGAAATTGTTAAGCGCAAGACTCCATTCAGTATTTGCTTGCTTTCAGACGTGGCTTTCTGGGCACTTTTCATATTGTGAGCAAGTTATCTTTAGTGTCTTCTTGTGTTTGAATGTTTAAATTGGCAAGTCTTAAAAACAAGAGCAAATGATAAACATTTATGATGACGCAGCACTGGTCCGACACGTCCCGTTGTGCTCCCGTTGAGTGCGCATGTGTGAGAGAAAGCGACAGGGCCAACCCATATAATTATATTTATGTAAAAACTTATTTTTTTTGCCTCTAACTCAATAAAAGGCAACTGAAATTATACAATTTACTAGCCATTGGTTAATAAAATACATTTTTAGTCTCCTTTCATGAAAATTGGTCGCATATGCGACTGATTTAGTCGCAATGTAGAGGGTTGACTCAGCAGGAGGCTTGAGTTTCGCTAGTTAATTGTCCACAGTTGTTGGAAATATCCATGTTTATGCGTCCATGCTTACTCCTTACCCGCAATTACATGTATCAGTGTCCAACTGGGAAGCATTTGAGATGTTTGAGAGTTCCTCACCAAGCTTTTGATTTAATACAGTCTTCCAGAAAACCTGAAGCCTGTAGCTTCTTCTCAATTGAGGATTTTGAAAGCAAACGAGGACACCAACTCCTGGATCTCCACAGGTCTTCTTTTTTTGGTTGATTACAGCTTTTTGAGTAAACATTGTACATCAGTGTAGATCCTGATTCAAGTTGGGCTTTCTGGAGACTTAGGCCGTGTGTCCACCAAAGAGTTTTTTCAGAGGCTAGCACAATTGTTTTCAACGGGAGCGCCGCTTTTTTTATGCCAGGAGCGTAACGAGTTGCTGAGCGTCAACTGCACCTTCGTATTTTAGTATTCTTCAGAGAGTTGAAGAATGTTCAACTTTGGGTAAAATGCAGTGCTCATCACCGTCACTTTGTAGCCAGCCGTCCAATCACATTAGAGGAGGGGCGGGACAAATACAACACCGACCAACCGCCACATTCTGCTTGTACAACGTCAACAGATGACAAGCATTATAACGGAGCAAAATAATTTAAAACAAGAGCCAGAGCAAGTAGTATATGTAGAAACAGTCCAGAAACAATCTGTGAAATGAAATACAAGTAACACATCCGCTGATATTCCGTGTCATAGCAAGCAAAGCATCTCAACTGAAAAAATCCTGGCTGCCGAAGCGCTCTCAAGCGCTCAAAGCTAGGCGTTTTCAGCCTGCTTTGTTGGGCCTTACATGACCTTAATTCCTCTAGGGCACAAACTTCTGGTGGGAAATCACCCCTGGACAAGTTATTGATAAGGATATGGAGTTTTGTTCCATATTGTTGGTTTTATGTATAATGGTGGTCTGAAATGAAGGTCTGCTACGGATGTAGCTTTAAAACAATAAACTCAGCAGGAGGCTTGAGTTTCACTAGCTAATTATCCACAGTAGCTGCAAATATCCACCAATATATGCATCCATTCATACTCTTCACATGCAATCGCATGAATCAGTTTCCAACTGTGAAGCATTTGAGATGCTTTTTGTTTGATACAGGCCTCCAGAGGACCTGAAACCTGTAGCTTCTTCTCAATTGAAGACATATTGCAGCTGTTGAACGCGAGCGAGAATACCAACTCCTGGATCTGCACAGGTCTTTTGTGTTGAGTTTTGAGTGTGTTTAATAGGGTCTCAGGGGTTTGGGTGGGGTCTGTTTATTTTACTTGCCCATTCGTTCTGCTCCAGCTCCGGCCGCGGCACGCTCAGGCATCTGCTGTAATCGATCCAAACTGACTTTAATCAGCGGGATTGAAGGGCCTCACTAATAAACGCTCTGCTGCGTAGATGCCCCCCTCCTTCCCGCTTCCAAATCAATCCCAGATGAAGCTACGAGGCCTGGATTACCGGCAGCTGTACTCGGAGTACCAGTGCTCCAAAAAAGAGGGGGAACGTTGTGTTTACGTTTGGCGTGTGTTGGGCCGACTATACAGTAGTTTCATTTTCCTCCCTCGGTGCTCTTTTCTGCTGTCAGTTCGTTTTCTTTTGAGCTACTTTGCGTAGATCGAGCCAGAGCGGGCGGGCGGATGAATTTTCGGGTGCTGCGGTCGCGCTCGGATCTGGTCATGGAGGTCACGTCGGGATTCAGATCCCAGGTGCTGAGGTGAAGCGACCACGATTTGGAGGCCGGTTGGTGGGTCAATAGAATCTGTTAGTCATTTTGAGGCTTTTAGTTTGGGAAAATAAAGACTTTGACAGCAATTGGGGGTGATGGGAAGTCATTTTTTGTTGGAGACATGGTCTGAAAAGGTTTATGGGGCTGAGGTGGAAAAAATTGGGGCTGCCAAATGTGGTACTGTACAGTGCCACGGTTCCATCTTTTCTCCACAGCTTGCGTAAACTGTCAAAAACTCACTTGGTTTCCCCCTCGTCTGTGCTTTTTTTTTTTTTTTTTTTTTTTTATCTGATGACCTCCATCCACAGTCAAACTCAAACGCAATGGGATTCCAATTAAACGGCGCATGCCGAGGACTAATAAAGATCTCTCTGGCCTTTCTGAAAGATGGATGTGGAAATATCTGACAGCTGGCGGTTAAAATCCCCCATAAATCCCCGGCGTCTTTGTATCCGTCCCGCAGGTATTTTCAAAGTGTCTGTGGAATAAGTCCCTTTCTGTGCCTTTGAAAAAGAATAACAAAAAGTAAAAGGAGAAGAAAAACACTCCCTTTTCTACCTTTTTTTCTGCAAATGTGGTTTTAATTAGGAATTTTGTCCTTCTTCCATCCGCTGAGCTGTTGTTATTCTTATGTGGCTTTTTAATCTGTCCTGATGCTGGTTTGTTGTTAATGGTTGGGTAATGTCGGGTGGGAATTGTTTTGTATCATTCCATCTGTTTTGGCTGTCTGTTAAACTGATTACAGTATTAGCTTTCTCATTTGTTGTCGGGCGTTTGAAGAGTCTAACGATGTAAATGTATAAGAGCATCTCCCTGTTGTCTCATATACTGCCGTTAATGGCCATGTGTTGAATACATCTTTTCATGATGACATTCAACCGTTTACTGTAATGTACTGTACTTTCTGGTGGATTACATTGTTATGGAAAACATGGAATATATAGGCAGTTTGATGATCTGCTCTATTTTGGAAATTAATTACATGTATTATATATTTTTTATTTTTTAATATTTAATTTATTATTTTACAAAGCTAATATTTTGTATTTTATTTTATTTTATTTTTTACAAAATTAATTTTAATATTATGGTTTAATTTTGGAAATTCAATTTTGATTATAAAAAAAACATAGTTTATATTTGTTTTTCAAAACCATAGAAAACTCGAAAATATCTGACCTGGTTTTATTTGAGAAAATTATTTGTAATTTTCTAATAAAATTTTATGTGATTATTGCTTTTCAGAATTACAGACAACTTGGAAATATCAGTAAATTGTAATTTTAAAGTAGAATTTTGACTATGAATCAAAAATTATAATTATTATTATTAAAATTTGTATATGTATTTTATTATTATTTGTATCATGGCATATACTGAGCTACATTATTCCTGTAGCTCAAACTGTGGATCAAGTATTTTTACCATTCCCTATACATCCCTCTCTCCTTATACGTCTTTTTCCAGAGTGTCTGTGGGTTGGTTTTAAATGGAGTGTAGCTGCGTGTTCAACACGCAGACACAGAGCGAGCGTGTGTTTCACATTAGTGCATGGTTTCCTGCGCTGCCTGGACTACAGTGGCCAATAACTGCTGCCAGCACTGAGTGTCACTTTAACAGGCCTTCTATTAATACAGGCCTGAGTGAATGTAATCAAATTTGGAAAGTTTGCAACGTGGAAAAATGAAGCAAGATCATTTAAACAGTCGAAATGATTTGAATGTAAATTAGCATTTCAAACTATTCAAGAGATTAAAGAAAAGCAGTCTTTTGCTGTTCATTCTTTTTCAGCCGATCTCAGCTAATTTTAATCCAGGACAGACCTAATTTTTTGCTATTTGCAAGTACAAAATATGTCCTGATCATATTAGTCTTGTCACTTGATTAAAAACAAATTAATTAATCACACATTTTTCACATAATGTGACATATAATGTATCATATACATGTGTGTGTGATGTGTATGTATATATATATATATATATATATATATATATATATTAGGACTGTCGATTTAACGCGTTAATTAGACTAATTAGCTATGGTAAAAAATGACCCGTCAAATTTTTTAAAGCAATTAACGCACTTGCCCTGCCCCACAACTATGTAATCCATCTGATATTTCATACAGTTGACTGATGATGAATATGATGCAGGGTGACATCTTACTTCACGATGAAACCTATAGAATGCAGTCAGAAAGTCCCTAAAATGAAAAATATGGGGGTAAACTAATTGCCCCTGTTTGAGTTTTTGTCTCATATTTATATCATATGAGTTAAGCGATATCACACGATAACGAGTGCAATATTACACAAGTTCTGTTTTTGTCTCATATTGTATATAACGAGTCCAAATGCAACGCTGTTTTTATACAACAGTTCAGTAAATAAGAAGTTAATATTATGTTATTTTATCAAAGTATTGTCTATTTTGCTAATGAAAATGGGTGTGTATATATGTATGTATATATATATATATATATATATATATATATGTATATATGTATATATAGAGAGAGAGAGGGAGAAATTATATATGTGTGCACTGTGTATATTTATTATGTATATATAAATGCATACACATGCATGTAAATATTTAAACAAAATATTATTTTTATATATAAAATGTAATATAATATAAATATATATGTAAATATTTCTTAAATACGTGCATGTGTATGTTTGTGTATTTATATATACATAATCATATATATATACACAGTGTAAATGCATTCCTGCCATATCTGAGCTGCAATAAACATTAACATAAAAGTAAATACCATTATATACATCATATATTTAATTACATTAAAAATGTTATATATATTATATATATATATATATATATATATATATATATATATATATATATATATATATTATATATATATATATATTAGTATATAAATATAAACGTGTGTGTATGTATGTATGTGTGTATATATATATATATATATATATATATATAATCGTTTTGCCCTGCCGTCCACGTCAGAACAGACCAGTAACCCATTTTCTGTTCATGACGCACCCGTCGAGAACCACTGATGTGGAGATAATGATGTGGATTTGCTCTCTAATTGATCCCCAATCCTGATGCCATAAAATTGTCCAGCTACCTTTTCATTTTCATCTGTTATTTGTCTCTGTAATGTCAAACACAATCACATACAGCTGCCTGTTTTGGAGCTGTAGTTTTCCAGCTTTCCCTCTTTTTCTTCTTTCTCTGTCTTTCGAATTCATGTGCTCCAAGCTGTTACCAGCATTCACTGGATGTCATTCAGCAGATGTTTATTAGCAAACAAGTTGTGTTTAGCTCCTGACAAGAGGGCAGGACGTCTGACGCTGCGATGTGACAAGGTTTATTTGATTGAATAGCAGGAACGTATTAGTGTCAGTAGAACAGCCGCTCAATTACTCTAGAGATTTGATGGACGATTAGCTCGGGCGTTTGTGGACGCACCTGCCCATCATGCTCTGTTTTCACTGGTCATTAGATCAGACGTCAGCAACATACTGTGCTTGTCTTTTAGAAATTGTCCTTGGCTGATTGCAGATGGCATGAACTTTTAGATGGAACAATGCATCCGTGCGGTGGGTTAGTATAGACGGGTGGACTAGTCCTCTTCTGTCAGCTCCTCAGGAAGATATTATGACACCGTAATGGCCATAAGTCATTGCTATCGAGGGTGAGAGGAAGAAGTTTAGACTTTAATGAGATTCCCAACTTCATCCAAGTGGGACGCGGGTGGAAACGAAGAAATGTCTCTGGTGGGAGCCAGAGATTGAAAAGAAAAGGTGGAGAGGCACTTTTAAAAGAACAGCAGTGGCCCATTCATGAAGAGTTTTCCTCTCTGTTTTGTTTATTGGGCTACAACTGAGATTGAAGGTCTTCGTTCGCGTTCAGAAAAGTCTGTTAGGTAGCTGGTTTGTGCTGGTTATATTTGTGGTTGAGGTCTTTATTTTATCATCAGGAGCACTAGTATCTAAATATAGCTTCATGTTTAATGTATTTTGCATTTTGACTTTAAAATGGCGTAGGTTTTGATGTGATTTTATGTGGATGGTTTAAATTTGAGCAGTCATGTGTTGATAATATTGAAAGACAGTTTACATGACTTTCCATCTAGATTAAGACCCCAAACCCCTTTCCATATATGATCATCTCCTGGTTATGACATCACAACTCCTCTTAGAGATGATTGGCTCTTAATTATGACATCACAACTCTTCTTAGAGATGATTGGCTCTTAATTATGACATCACAACTCTTCTTAGAGATGATTGGCTTTTAATTATGACATCACAACTCTTCTTAGAGATGATTGGCTCTTAATTATGACATCAGAACTCTTCTTAGAGATGATTGGCTCTTAATTATGACATCAGAACTCTTCTTAGAGATGATTGGCTCTTAATTATGACTTCACAACTCCTCTTAGAGATGATTGGCTCTTAATTATGACATCAGTACTCCTCTTAGAGATGATTGGCTCTTAATTATGACATCAGAACTCTTCTTAGAGATGATTGGCTCTTTATTATGATGTCAGACCTCCTCTTGGAGATGATTGGCTCTTAATTATGACATCAGAACTCTTCTTAGAGATGATTGGCTCTTTATTACAGTTGTGTTCAAAATTATTCAACCCCCACTGAAATTGATTGTTTTGGCCGGTTTGACATTGATTTTGATCATTCAGTCATCCTGCTTACAATTAAATCAAAGAGGCACGTGTAGGTCAGACAAATATAACATAACATTTATAATGAAATAACCACAAATGTCTTTTCTCTGCTCACATCATTATCAGTTTTATTCAACCCCCAAGTGACATTCAATCTTAATACTTAGTACAACATCCTTTTACAGTTATAACAGCTTTTAAACGTGAAGCATAGCTTGACACAAGTGTCTTGCAGCGAGCTACGGGTATCTTCGCCCATTCATCATGGGCAAAAGCCTCCAGTTCAGTCACATTCTTAGGCTTGCGCACTGCAACTGCTTTCTTTAAGTCCCACCAGAGGTTCTCAATCGGATTTAAGTCTGGTGACTGCGATGGCCATTTCAAAATGTTCCAGCCTTTAATCTGCAACCATGCTCTAGTGGACTTGGAGGTATGCTTGGGATCATTGTCCTGTTGAAAGGTCCAACGTCTCCCAAGCCTCAGGTTTGTGACGGACTGCATCACATTGTCCTCCAATATCTCCTGGTACTGAAGAGAATTCATGGTACCTTGCACACGCTGAAGCTTCCCAGTACCTGCAGAAGCAAAACAGCCCCAAAGCATGATTGACCCCCCGCCATGCTTCACAGTAGGCAAGGTGTTCTTTTCTTCATAGGCCTTGTTCTTCCTCCTCCAAACATAGCGTTGATCCATGGGCCCAAACAGTTCTAATTTTGTTTCATCAGTCCACAGAACTCTATCCAAAACTTCTGTGGTTTGTCCACATGACTTTTGGCATACTGCAGTCGACTCTTCTTATTCTTTGGAGACAGCAAGGGGGTGCGCCTGGGAGTTCTGGCATGGAGGCCTTCATTACGCAGGGTGCGCCGTATTGTCTGAGCAGAAACTTCAGTACCTACATCTGACAAATCTTTTCTCAGTTCCTCAGCAGTCACACGGGGACTTTTCTCCACTCTACGCTTCAGGTAGCGCACAGCAGTCGAAGTCAGCATCTTCTTTCTGCCACGACCAGGTAGCGTTTCAACAGTGCCCTTTGCCTTGAATTTGCGAATGATGCTTCCTATGGTGTCTCTTGGTATGTTTAACATCTTTGCAATCTTCTTATAGCCATTGCCCTTCCTGTGAAGAGTAATCACCTCTTCTCTTGTCTTCCTGGACCATTCTCTTGACTTCACCATGTTTGTAACCACAACAGTAAATGTCTAGAAGGAGCTGAGTATCACAGTCATTTTAAAGCTGCCTAATTGGTGCTTATTAGGCTTTATTGCTGCTCCCTGACATCCACAGGTGCTTTCAATACCTGATTGAAAACACTTCAATGGACCTCTGTTCTTCAGAGTGGTAGTCTTTAAGGGGTTGAATAATTGTGTCAATGAAGAATTCACAAAAGAAACATTTACTACTGTATTACAAAACCAATTGATGTCATTTTAGTTGCATATGCTTCTTTAAGAAGTCCTTGTAGGATTTCATTCTGAATTCAATTACAAATGTACTCTAAATTCTCTAAAACCATTTACAGCATTGGGGGGTTGAATAATTTTGAACACAACTGTATGACATCAGAACTCCTCTTAGAGATGATTGGCTCTTAATTATGACATCAGAACTCTTCTTAGAGATGATTGGCTCTTTATTATGATGTCAGACCTCCTCTTGGAGATGATTGGCTCTTTATTATGACATCAGAACTCTTCTTAGAGATTATTGGCTTTTTTTTAGATTCGGATTTTCAGTATAAACAAGTTAAGGAGAAACAATGTTCTAGTGCAAGAACACTTATGTACAGTCTTTGAAAACAAGTCTTAATGTCTTAGTGTTGCTACTCAAGTAAATTGATCTTGTTTACGAAACAACTGAAAACATAAAAACATAAAAAAAGTCAGTTAATTTTGCAGTAAATTCTGATTAGCTCTTAATTATTACATCAAAACTCATCTTAAAGAGGATCAACACTTGAATATGAAATGAGAACACTGAAAAAATCCATATTTGCCAGTAATATGATATTTTGTTTCGAATCAGTGGTTCGGAGCACCAAAGTCATGAGGATCTTTACATCATAAGTGTGTCACCATTTCAATAGTTGAAGCAGTGTTTTGAAATCGGCCATCACTAGATATTGTTGGAAAGTCGCACAAAAAGTATTCTTGTCGCTTTATAATACTAAGGTTGAACCACTGTACTCACATGAACTGTTTTAAATATGTTTTAGTATCTTTCTGGGCATCTGAAAGTGTTTATTATCTTGCTGGCAATAGAACCTCATTGAACCATCAGGATTTCATCAAAAATATCTTAATTTGTGTTCTGAAGATGAACGAAGGTCTTACGGGTGTAGAACGACATGAGGGTGAGGAATTAATGACAGAAATTTCATTTTTAGGTGAATTAACCCTAAAAAAAATCACATTTTGTCAAAGTTTATCACTTCCTTTGTCCTGAGCTCTCAGTTTTGACAATTGTGCCACATAATGGTTATTGTAAAACCTGAAAATGGTCTTATACAGAGATTTGCAGTAAGCGTTTTGTTCAATTATTACAACTATATCGACAGCAAAATGTGTAAGCATGCTTAGTGTGCATTATGTTTTATGGTGTCCAACTATTTGACTCTATATTTCGGCCTTAAAAGGCTTGAACCCCGTTCATTGCCTCTTGCAGCTATATTTTTTATTAGTATTATGAACTGTATGTACTGTATTTTACTTCAATTTGTACCAGTAATGTTAAGTTTTATTTGACTTTCATTAAGTTTTTGATAACATTTGTCTGGCTGGACCTTCTGAGAAACCAAAATGTTTTTTGACATTAAGCTTGACCTGTCCTTTTTTCATTATCTTCCATGAGAAGCGTTTTGCTGAGATGCCGTCCGTATTGCTCCTTTAACTCGGTTATGAATATCTGTCTCGTGTTGGAACGTCTCTTCGTACTTTTCCCCGTGTATAACACTCTGCTTGTGTGCCGGCAGGCGGTGAAACCACACTATCCTGAAGCCCACCGGAGCAAAACTGCCCCTCAATTTGAGCAAGATGGAAAATAGAAGAGTTTAAAAAAGAAAGGCGTCTTTTTTAAGCAGAAAAACCCCTGCCGTAGAGTGCGCACGCATGCACAAACACGACACGTATCTCAACCCCTACTTTGCAAACCACCTTTCTGGAAGCGGCCCCGGATAAACAGACACCTATCCATGTGAGCGAGGACGGGAAATGAAAAAACCTGGCTGCAGGAGTTGGCAGCGGCCGCTCCAGTGTTGACCTTCCTGCGGTTCATTTTAAATTACATCTCTTCAGAGGTAAAAATGTTGTGGCGAGGAGCTGACTTTCCCCAGCCCTCATGGTTCTTTCTCTCTCTCTGAGGAGATGGATTTAGAAGATGTTGTGGTCGGGGGCAGCGGTGAGTGTGTGAGACGAGGGGCATTAGGGCTGATCTGCATTTTCCACTGGGGAGTGGATCGGCGTCTCCCTCTCGGCCCGTGGCGTCAGGCTGCGAGGTGGACGCTGGTATTTGTGTAGTGCGGTGCCGGACGGGCCCTAATTTGCCTCACTCCGGTTGGCGGACTTATTACAGATCAGAACCGCATACTCATGAGCCAGACCGTGCCGTGGGCTGGTGGAGTTTGCATACAAATCCCCTGTTAAAACTGGATAATATTCACCTTTTTTGGCCTTTTTGCCATGTTTAGAGATGGAGATAGTCGAGGGCTGTTCAGTGTGTGCTAGCAGCGAGGCCACTCTATTTTTCATTAGTCCTCCTTAAAACAAGATTGAGAAGTAACACTCCATGAGATATCATAGACTGTACCTTGAATATGAGTGTCTTACTGCACTGGAAGGTTACACCAAAACTGGATTTGTTTTTTCACTTGTGCTGTAAGCAAAAACAATGTGTTGGTTCAAATTTCAGAAGTGCAAGGGAACCAAATTTCAGTCTGCTCATCACACAAAGCTGCCATATGATTTCAGAAGACTTAAAGGGTCAGTTCACCCAAAAATGAAACTTCTGTCATTAATTCCTCACCCTCATGTTGTTCCACACCCCTAAGAACTTCGTTCATCTTCAGAACACAAATTAAGATATTTTTCATGAAATCCGATGGCTATTGGCCAGCAATGACACTCCATCTCTCAAGATCCAGAAAGGTACTAAAGATGTTGTTAAAACAGCTGACGTGACTAAAGTGGTTCTACAATAATTTTATGATGCGACGAGAATACTACTTTGTGTGCCAAAAAAATGGAAATAATGACTTCTCAACAATATCTAGTGATGGCCGATTTGAAAACACATCTTTTGTTTCAAAGCAGTGATTCGGATCACGTATCAAACTGCTGAAGTCACGTGACTTTGGCTCTCCGAACAACTGATTCGAAACAAAAGATTCATAAAGCTTCATGAAGCAGTGTTTTGAAATCAGCCATCACTAGATATTGTTGAATGAAGTCATTCTTTTGTTTTTTGTCGCTTGGTTGAACCACTGTACTCACGTGAACTGTTTTAAATATGTTTTTCTGGGCATCTGAAAGTGTAAATTATCTTGCTGTTAATAGAGGCTCACCGAACCATCGGATTTCGTCAAAAATATCTTTGTGTTCTGAAGATGAACGAAGGTCTTACGGGTGTAGAACGACATGAGAGTGAGGAATTAATGACAGAAGTTTCATTTTTGGGTGAACTAACCCTTTAAGTCTAACTAGTTTATACTTACAGATTTAAAAACATAAGCTTTCTTTGTTTTTATATTATTTTTAGCTCCCCCCTCCTCCTTTTCTCCCATCAATGTCATCATTTTGCTCAGGTCTGATGGCTCTGCTGGTTTAAACAGCTTCTTAATTGGCATGACAGCATCTCATAAAGGTCATGTGCTTCCTGAGCTGCCATTCAAGCCCTCAGTGTGAATCAGACTTAGAGAGCATGTCAATGTCCAGACTCTTCCTGCAATTAAAGTCAAGCACATGCGCCTCTCTGAATTACTGCCTGCTCTGTGTGACTGCATGTGAGCGTCTGTTTGTTGTATGGAGCTGACATCCCGTTTATGAAGTGGTCGAATGGCGCTCGCTGAGGTCACGGCGGTCAGAGGTCACGTCTCCTCCTGGCTCTCGGTACAAGACGCTCTTTATGAGGAGCGCGGCATGGGAGGGCCGATGCGTTTGTTGAGTTTGGGATTTAACTAGATTTGATGTTACGGCCCACCCAAGGATGTGTTAGTGGAGTTTTTTTCTGCGTTATTTCACTCAAAATGATTGAATTTTAGGAGATCCTTTTAACTGTTGTGTGCATTTAAAACGTATATCTGACTGTACACGTGATTAGGGTTACCCACATTTAAGTAAAGTGCTTATGATCTAATAACTAATATGACTGATAATATTATTAATCTATACAGTTTTGTCTTGTTTTAAACAAAATTGCTCTTCCCAACTAAATTGTGGAATTGTGTGCTTCAAAAGAAATCTGGACAAGTGACTCTTATGAGCCATCTTTGTGAATCTGTTGATTCACATGAATCATGAATCTTTTTTGAAAATCAAAACACACCCTGGGACTTAGTGACTTTTCAGGCATGAGTTAATTCTAACTTTCCCCAACACTGGCCTTGACTAAATATTAAATAAAAATACTAATGAATAAATGAATAATGTGGTAAAATGTTTCATTGATTTGTATTAAATTCTAGTGACAAAACAGTCAGGCAGTCATTTACTTGTTCACACTGTGAATCAGCTTCGGGAATTTAACTGCGCTGCGCTGTACAGTTTTGTTGAACTAAAATGAACATGTTCTAAAGAGTCATTTGTTTGGGAATTGGACTACACTGGTCCCACTGCATGTTTTTGATTCACTGAAAAGAATCAGCTCATAAGAGTGATTTGTTCTCGAATTAGACTAATACATTCATACTGTGTGTTTTTGATTCACTAAAACAAACTGTTTCATTTGAGTCAATTGTTTGGGAATCAGACTGCACTGGTCCCATTGGATGTTTTTGATTCACTAAAGAGAATCAGTTCTTAAGAGTCATTTATTCGGGAATTAGACTTGTAGATTCACACTGTATGATTTTGTATCACTAAAAATAACTGTTTTATAGGAGTCATAAGTTTGGGAATCAGACTTAACTGGTACCACTTCATGTTTTTGATTCACTAAAAAGAATCGGCTCATAAGAGTCATTTGTTCAGGAATTGAATTTCACTGGCTGCTCTAAGTATGTTTTTGATTCACTAAAATAACGTTTTGTTGTAGAGTCAGCCTACTCTGTTTTCACGGTACAATTTTGGTTCATTAAAAAGAATAATTTCAGAATGCTTATTCGTTCAGGAATGGAAATGCAGTGATCGTGTTGTGCGTTTTTAAAAGGAACAGTTTCATTAGAGTCATTTGTTCCCTAATTGGAATGCACTGCTCTTGCTGCATACAATGTTTGTGATTCCCAGAAAAGTAATAATAATGCGTTTGCGTTTTTGTATCTCCAAGTTGGCCGCACAAAGAAAAGAAACCTAAAGGTGAATGCATGGCCCATTGTAATTCCCCGTAGGATGAGTCCCGTCCTGGGCGGAGGTGACCAGAGACATGTTTGTGTGGTCCGGGACAGCTGCTTCTGAATCCCTTTCAAGCTTTGTCTGTGCTGGACAGTGAGGCATGAACTCCCACATCATCTCTATGCTTGGCTGAGATATTGTTCATGAGCAGAAGCGAAGACTGCAGGCTGTGTTTTTGGGCCGTGCTCCTACTGTCACGCTCTGAGCCCCTCTAGCTTTACCGCTTTATGAGGCCTGTGTTTGCACTTCCACAAAGTGTGTGTGTGTGTGTGTGTTCTCCAAGTCACCCGCAGTGCAAAAATGCGTGTCCTGTGGCTCCTTGTTGTAATTCAAGGTAGGCAGTGCCGTTGAGTTCACATCCTCTTGCCCCTCACAGCATTTCTTTTGTCTATTAATTTTTCACTGCAAGACTACAACGATTGTTAGTGAACTAGCCATGCAAAAAAACTGCACAAGGTCACATTGTACACGAGCAAAGAACGGCATGATTGCGTAACAACTGATAAAAATTGTTCTCTATTATGTAAATTTATGTAAATGAGAACATGGTTTGTATAACATTAGCAACACATTATTAGCTGTTTGATATCACAGTCAAGCCAAAGATTAATCATATTAATTACAGTTACGTGTCGACTTTCATTCAAATTCTGAATGGATTATATATAGCCTGGAAAGTGCGCTGACAGCTCCATGTAGAATCACTAAAAAGCTGTCACTCATCTCAGTTCATCGCAATCTCACAAAGTTCTGTTATAATCAATGAAGCTGTCTACACTCCACAATGAATTTCTCATTTACATAATGTCTGCATTTTGGTTTTGCACACTCGCGAATCGTCTCGTTGACAAAGACTTTTGGCAGAAGTCGGCACTGAACAAAAACTCCAGCATTTTAAGCGGTGAGTGGATTCTGACTAAATCGACCTCTGATTGGCCATTGCATTCAATAGTTCAACAGAAATGTCTGTGATTCGCTACAGTGCTCATTGTTGCAAAAACATGTAGTAAATAGAAACATTTGACATAACATAAACAAACGTCATTATGATTTTACTACAAAATAAAATGTTTTTTGGCGCACCAAAAGCAATTCTCACCACTTTATAATACTAAGGTTGAACCACAGAACTCACATGAACTGTTTTAAATATGTTTTCGTACCTCTCTGGGCATCTGAAAGAGTAAATTGCCATTGTATTTCATCAAAAATATCTTAATTTGTGTTCTGAAGATGAACAAAGGTCTTACGGGTGAAGAACAACATGAGAGTGAGTAATTAATAATAATATAATAATAATAATTTTCATTTTTGAGATAAAATTATTGACTGCAGGGGGACTTTTTTCAGTTAAAGGGGTCATCAGTTAAGAAATTTCCATGAGCTTTTGACAAATAACAGGGCATCATGCTACAAGAGTTTCAGAACTGAAAACGTCCTTGTTAGTCCAAACACAGCTTTTATTGAAAGCAAGTCCGGATTACGACTGGTTGTGGTGTGTACCTATTTATTACGTCATAGAGAGGTGAAAGGCCGCCTCTGCAGAAGAAGATCAACGCCTACTTCTACATCATTACCACTGTAGCCCCGCCCACTGATTCGCACATGACAAGTAGTAGCAGGTAAATAACAGACTAACACTGGATTGAGCAATTAAGCGATTGGTTGTGGAAAAACACAGTATTTGCTATGGATTTGCACTGGAGCATAAGATTAAAAAACAATGCTGTGCTTTCTATACTGGATCTGACAGGAATGGGGGATTAAATTATATATAGAAAGCAAACAAAGAACGCTCCCTTTACAATCGCATGAACTGTCAATCAATCAGCCAGTTTTTCAGAACTCTCGACAAAACTCCCATTAGAATCAACGAATCTCTTCTTCACATTGATTGAACTGATAGTTACGATCACGAAAGTATTCGCTAGAGTGCAGAAATCGAGTTACAATGATGAGATCACTGCTTTAATGCCTGTGATTGGCTAAATCCTCATCACAGCAACCTTTCAAATCACAATCTCAATATAATGCTATAATCAACACTTTTTATGATTAGTAAACTTTGAGAGCTGTTATACTGAAAAAGAGTTCAAGAGTTGGACATGTAATACTTAACTATTCCCATATGCATAGATGTCAGCCAATCACAGCAGTGGGCGTTAACACTGAAGTCTCACAGCAGACACGCACCTTAAACAGTGTTCAAACCAGAGGGCTAAAATCGGGGTAGGAAAAATGCTTACTATTATTTGATGTAAAAATCATCCTAACATTGTAAGTGCACCCCAGGAAACATTATAAAACAAAACAAATTTAACAGTATGGTTTTGATAACTTTGTCCTGCATTGGACTCCAGCAAAATGGGTTTGTTGTTCTGGTGGTATTTAAAAGCCCTGAGGCGAAGGTAGTGATAATTAGTTTATGTTTTCTCGTGTGCCAAGAACACATTCCTCGCTCCAAACCGAAGCAGGCCAGAAGACGCCCATGAATGTGGTGTGTGAATCTGTTCTCGGCACAGCCGGCTCTGTTGATGTAGGTCCAGGTCATTTGGTTTGCTAGACGTTATGAACATTGACTAATGCGGTTGTGTCATTTGTTTTCGGTTCAACTTCATGAGCTCACGCTCGTTTCATCTAGCCTGGTGCCGATTTGCGTTTAAACCTGTGAGATAATACCGACGCAGATGTGTGAAAAATTAAACTCTTGTATTTTCTTTGCTTGTCTTTGTTCTCGAGCACGTTCTGCTGGTTGACGGCGCATCTAAGGTTCTCCGTTTTGGGCCGAACACGAAACCAAATTGAGAACGAATGTCTGATAACGAAAACCAGGCTTGTACAATGATCTGGCACTCCCACGCTAACATTAACACACTTCTACACGTGCTGCAGTCCTCCAGGTGAGCTCTGCTGTGAGCCGGGCGTTGTGTTGGCAGTTGATGTTTTGGATTTCGGCGATGGATTACGCCTTCAGTTGGCAGCATTGCCGAGCTTTATTACGTGTGGGCCGCTAATGGTTTTATTCCTTGAGTCATACCGCCTTTTCCAGCAGCGCTTCTCTGTATCCTGTCAACAAACACCGGCAAATCGCTCTCAAAGCTTCCTTTATAGCATGTGGAAGATGTTTGACAGGCATTGGAGATTGAGAGCAGCTGTGTAGATCTAGTCTAGTTATCACTGACCCCGTGCACTTAACGACCATCTCAGCTGATCCGCTCTCACCTGTGGGCTTATCCTGAGGTGGTCAGAGATGCATAAGGTCACAAAGAACCGCCTGTTAATGTAACAATTCATAAAAATGGAAGCAACAACGACGCACTGTATCGAAGCTGCAGTACTGCGGTATATGTTGTACATTTAATGCGATGAATACATTTATCAACTTTAGTCATCATTAACAATCATTTATTTTATAGCATATTTTATCTAGGTTAATTATATTTATTTTCTCATGTATTTGTTTATGTAGCATTTATATATTTATTAAAATATGTAATAATAGATAATAATATATTTATCCATCCATCCATCCATCCATATGTATATTATTGTTGAATTTATTTAATAATGTTAATACATATTTGTTCATAATCCTAATTATTTAACATTTATATATTTATTAAACATTACTTTTGTTTATTTATCAATTAATATTAATATTTATACCTCCATTAACATTTGCATGTATTTATTTATTTAATAAATTAATTTAATAGTAATAATAATTATTATTAGTAGTAGTAGTAGTATTATTGAATTTATTTAATAATGTTTATGCAACAAACATTTGTTTATTCATAATACACCAGCTAATTGTTTATTTAACATTTATATGTTTAATAAATATACACATTAATTTCATAAATTAATCAATTAATATTAATATTTAAATATTAACATTTACAGTTATTTGTTTATTAAATATGTAAATGAATTTAATTAATATTAATTGTTTATGTGTATTATTACTGATTTAATTTATTTAATAATGTTAATTCACATTTGTTCATAATAATACAGATAATTTATAGAGCTTGAAATGTTTTAAAAAGTAAGTATATACGAAAGTATATAATATTAAGTATATTACGAAACATTATTAATATATTATAATAAATTAATATATTAATATTAAGTATATTACGAAACAACAATAATTGATATTAGTAAGTGCTGTAAATGTATTGTTCGTTGTTCGTTACGGAGGGAATTAACTAATGCTGACTTTATTGTAAAGTGTTGCCAATTTGGTTATGTTTTCATTTAAAGTAAATTATGATATCAATAAATTAAAATGATCAAATTGAATAAATCCACACAACACAATACAAAAAAAGGGCTTTAAAAGAAAAATATTTGACTGGAAAGTTTGGAAAGCGTGAACTTCATGGAGCATTTTCTGCCCGATGGACATCAACATGCAGTGACACGGATCACCTGAGACGGATGTTATCATCAGGTGAACTGAGTCATTTGATGCACACGATTCTCGGCTAACACTCTTCATTCTCCCCAAATGTGGAGAAAATGTGGACATTTGGCTGATCTGTTTGGACGCTCTTAATTTAGAGGCTCATTCTGGAAACCATTGTCTACTAAGTGGACATCCCACCAGGCCCATCTCCAGCGTTCAGCGCCTCGTTTTTACAGAATCCTGAGGTTTGAGCATTAGTATCCCAGCTTGTTTTCTGTCATTTCTTGATTCCTCTCCATTGTTCATTTAAATCCCCCTCCATCCTTCTCTTTCACTCTACTTACATTTGTGGTCCGTAATATCCACATGCCTCATGCAGAGCTCTGTGTTCGCTACATTCTTCTGTCATTCTTCTTTCATTTTCTTCATCATTCCAGTCTTCCCGGTCCCCATCTTCTCTATCTCCAATGCTAGTGTCAGCATTCCTGTGGTCCGTGGCCCCGGGGCCGGATTCAAACCCTGTGAGAGGCCTATTCAGACGACTCATGAGCCTTTCAGATACTCAATAATCTGTGTAGCAACCGCAAGGCTATATACACGGGAGAAAATATGTCTTTATTTGGAAGATGTTTCAATTTTGTTATCTTCCAATCAGCTTGAACTGCTGGTGAACTGCCCTGTGTGGTTTGCTGAAGAAAGTCTGATAAGAGCAAAGACAATCTCCCCAATGGATCTCCACCACTTCCCTCCAACATAACCAGTCGTATGGTCCTGTTGGTCTGTTTTCCTGCTACTGATCCAACATCAAACAACAACCTCGCAAAATAAGATGCCAAATCTCTTATGTAAGAGTATGGAAGCCCCGCCCACGATTGGCGACGATCTGGCCTGTTAGCATAGACACCACCCAGTTCTGTTTACTCGCTGTAGCAGCTGGAGATACACAATGTCTGCACAAAAAACACTGTTCTGTTATTGGATGTACCAATGAACATTAGAGTCTCTGCATCTGAGCCACCATGAAATTCAACTATGAAGAAAATGTGCCGAATAAAGTCAGTAAAGTGTTAAAAAATCATTTTACGCCGGACTGCTTCACAAACGAGGGTCAATTCAACGCTTGATTTGCACAAAAGATTAACATTACGGCATGTAGTTGAATCAACATGCTAGTCGATGAGTTGAATCAACTCCACAGCAACTACATAAATAACAATTGTCGTTGTTGAACAACCGAAGCGCGAGCTCTTAAAGCTCTGCCCTTTTCTGGAAAGGGGGCCGGGAGCAGCAGCTCATTTGCATTTAAAGGGAAAAACATTTAAAAACGGCATGTTTTTCCTCACACCAAAATGGGAGGAAATTTGTGCAGTGAGCTCATTGGCTGCCGATACTGCAGGAACCAATCAGCTGTGCCCTATAGAGAATGAATATAGAGTGGTTGCAAGCGGATTGAGTCAGCCTTTGCCATCTAGAGTTTCAACTTTGTATGTATGGAGATGGGTTGTTGTTCAGGTAGTCTCTCAGCCTCAGACGTCGCGCCCACGGACAGTTGGCAGTTGACACTTGACAGTTTCATGACACTTAAGGTGAAAGTGAAAAGTGAAAGACGTATTATCAAAGAATGGTGACCCATACTCGAAATTTGTGCATTTGTGCTCAAGGCACCTTCATGGTATCGAAGGTGGAGAGAGTGCTGTTTATTCCCACCTTCAATTCCTGTCGGCGTGGCAACCTAAATGTGACGCTGAATAAAACAAACTGTGATTGGTTGCTTTACATGTCAGTCAGATGTCCTCTTTGGCCAATGAAAGCTGCTATGGAGAATCTTTTGCTGTCAGTCTGAAGGTCTGAAATAAAAAGTAATTTTTATTAAGTATGGCGTCTTTGACATCAGGGTTTCCCCAAATTTTTTTTTTTTTTTTGTGTGTGTACCAAACCCCTTAGACATAAAATATTTACTTTTAGTACCTCTTGAGATTTTAAGTTAAAATTCCAATAATTAAACAGCACATTCACATCTATCACTACTGCTATTATTATAAATAAATGAAACCACGCATCAGATTATACAGTTATTAAATTGCAGTCTTTGATTTGATGATCACACTAAGTTTTATTGTGATTATTGTGCTACCTGTATTTATTTATTTCTATTTTACGTTAGCTTATCAACTGCCGAACCACCTGTAGTTCCCTCACAAACCCTGGTCCACATGATAAGGTTCACACTGTGGTTTTTGCCTGTAAAAAAAAAGGTATATATCATGTAAAAGTAGGGTTTTAATGGCAAGAATGAGGCATAAACCAGGAAAAAAAATGTGACGGGGAACCTCTTTTCCTCTTAGACACACAACCCATGTCATCAACCTCGAACTGAGTATAGTAAAACAAAAAAAAAAAGGAGCAGAACAATATTTACTCAGCAGTAATTTTCTGTGGAATTTTTTTGGAAGATAATTTGAAAAAGTCAGCTCGGGTGTCTACAATAGGTCCTTTGAGCAGCTCAGTTTGAGTCTGGCTTTGGAGCGCAGCCAGAGGACCAGCTCTCTTAAAATCACAGAATAAAGGAGGCCTTTTATTGAAAAGCAGGAAAGCAGACGCACACACGTCCAGCTACCCACCGCCGTCGACACACAGACACGCCTGTTTCTCCTGTGACTGACGTGTGCTTGTACGTTTCGCGGTCAAATTCGCCTCAATCTGTTGCCTTATTGTTCTCTCGGTTCGAGTTAATAGGCAGTGCTGTGTGAGAGTTGCTGTTGTTTTTAATTGTGCGACATGATCGTGCTCATTACAAATGGAAATGCTGTTAGTGCTGGGCAGCGGTGGGATGTTTTATGTGTTTGTGTTGTTAAACAGATTGCAGCTGGATGGTTGTAGATAAGCAGACTGTGTTTGGAAGTGGTGTGAGGGTCTGATGCAAACCCTGTACCTGTAAAGCAGGTGGGTGGTCAGTCTAAAGGATGTGTGTAATAACAAACAATCCTCATTATGTTCAGCCCAGTGACGTAGATGGAGGTTAAACGGCACCTATTAGATTTGGCAATTGTTTGCTTTTAATAAAAATCTCCTGTTTACCTCAAGCTTTCTCCATAAAGGGAAATATATTACTTTTCCCTGGCACTCAAATCCTAAAATTCCTCATAAAAGTTTGCTTTGGGTGGTGTGTTTGCAGATGGCGTTGAGGATGCTAGCACTCTCTCTCGGTGTGCACTTTTATTTTCGCCTATTAAATCTTATTACCGAACACACTAAACAAAGACATACGTTCAACGTCAGTAAAGCTAATGGACTCTGCTGCTAATCAGACCAGTCAGCTCGAGCGAGAAACAAAAGAATAAAAAAACACTTGTTTATTTTTATTTTTTTTATTTTTTGTTTGCAGCTTTTTGAAAATACCATCATACATATACACACATCTCCATATAGACAAAAGAAAAGTATAAAAAAAGAGCTTCCCAAATTAAACAGGGAAAATTAGAGGCAGATCTTATCAAAAATATTCACAAATATTTTCAATACTTCATACTGCTGAGATTTTTTCCAGTTTGGATATTCCAAGAACAACAACAATAAAAAAAAATGTTTTCAATTACGAACCCTTCTTTTAAGCAGAAGGTTGCACAATTAATTTTTTTACATTTTTATTTTATTACATTTTTTCGGAAACATCATTTGACAGGTTGTAGAACAAGTGCTAAAATAGTAACACATTTCCTCACAGAGGTAAATCAGCACATCTCCTCACTGTCTCAGTTTGGCATTTTGCGGTAAACTTTACCTTTAAGTATCTGTGGCTTAAATTTCAGAGTGATCACTGATGGCATTTTTAGGTTGTTTTATGCTCTTTCATTGTGTCTTGCATATCAACGGTAAGCTGTTGGGAGTGTGTGTTTTTAGACTGGTTTAGCTAATGCTTCGAGCTAGCCAAACATACACTTTAGTGTTTTTGAACATATAAATCTGTCTTAAGGCAAGATGGTGATGACTGCAAGAGGAAACTCTCTGCTGAGTAACATGTAAATAGTGCAAAGGCTAATTTTGCAAAATGACACAGAATTAAGTCTTGAACCGTGATCTAGGAGACAACCCCATTTTGGAATATAAATAAATATTTTAAAAAGAGACCACCAATTTGTAGCTTCCAATAATATATTGCTTGACTAATGTGTTTTACAACAGAACATAATGTGTATTAATCTGCTTTTCCAATCAGCCATTTCCATTTAACTTTAGTTTTGTCTCAATTTCTAGGGGGGAATGGGGGATAAAATATAGAGGGGGGATTTAGTTTCAAGTCTGGATAGACTTTTAACTGCTTAGACTGTCTGACATATTTCTAAACTAAAGCCTTTGATTCATTTGGTGGTAAGAAGTAAATTTTAATCTTCAAAGTTTTTAATCTGGTGTTTTGTCTGCTTTTTAAGTCACAAGACATGGGGGAAGAGCAGCCGCCTGGTAACAGTCACATATTTGTACAAAAACATTTACAAAAAAAGTACAGATATAAAACAAAGAAACAAAGTCTATCAGTTAGACAAAGCATCATAAGAGTCAGCCTTGTTACTTAAGAAGCCTATATATTCAATATCTTCAATTGCCCACTCAAATGTAGGGCTTACGGGTTCACAGTTAGTGCAGCTCCTAAGAGTTGCACACAGGTGCTACACATCAATATTTCCCCTACATTTTTTCAGTCAGCCTTATGTCCTTTTCAACGATTGGCAGCCATATTAAAATTTTGAAAGATCTTTGGTTGAAAGATTGGCATGTAGAGTCTTTCCATTTTTCAGATTGTAAAAGGCACTTAGGAGGATGTCATTTTTGCATGGATTTACAGGATCACCTAAATGCCACCATCTCTTTACAAAGAAGCTGGTGATTGGTCATACTGTCCTTGGTGGTACCCTGTAAAGCATTTTCATTCGTGCTTTAGCGTTTAAGTAAGTCCCAAAACTTTTGCAAATATCAGAAATACGAAGATTTCAAACTGTTCATGTTGTTGTTCGCATTACAGTGATCCTGCATGAGGGGCACCTCATAATCCAAGGCACCATTCTGTGCTGTCGACGGACAGGAGATAATCTCTTGCTTTTGGGGCAGTGCCCCATTGTCCATACCCTCCAGCTCCAGCTGTGATGGATCACATCCTATGTCCGGGTGTCCCTTTGATTTCTTTTTGTGCATGTAGCAAGCTACCCCAACAGCCACGGCGATTAGGACTAGCAGAAGAAGGATGGCGACTGCAGGTATGAGCATCGTAGTGAGCTTTGGGTCCTCCAGTCGTGCTCCAGTGGGAGTTATCTGCTGACTGACCGTCTGGGCCTCTGTGCATACAAGATCCACACCCCCAGGTTCGTCCAACGGACTGGCACATACAGAATATGTAGAGTTTGCCTGAAGTCCACGCAGCGTGTACTCTGGGTAGTAGGGTGGAACGCTGAGTTGCTTGGGACGTTTATCCAGTCCAGAAAGGTTCTTGTAAGTTAACTTTACACCACGGATGTGTGGGCGCATATCGATGTACCGGTGAAGGTCTAAACGTATAGAGGAGCTAGTTACAAATGTTGCAGTTATTTCAGGTTCCATAATGCCGATTATTGTTGGTAAGTCATTGGGTGGTGGGTTTTCCTCTTCTTGACAGTATGTCCCTGATGTTCCCGGTAGACAAATACACTCCAAGTATCCTTCGTTGTCCAGCCAACATGTTCCTCCATTTAGGCAGATATTGGTTGGGCAGAAGGTTGATCTTAAGTCTGGGTCAATACTAGTACTAGGGGTGGGTGGCAGAGGGTTATCGTTGGTTTCCGTAAAGGGGTTCTCACTAGGTTTGGCGGGGAGAACTGCATGTGTTGTACTAGGTAAACTGGTAACTGGAGCTGGTGGCACTGCAGTGCTCTTTACAGTCCGAGTCGTAACAGTTGTGGTAATGGGACATCCGAATTCTCGGTGCCCCAGTCTCTCCAGCACCTTCCCAGAATTGAGAATAGGAAAGTGGCAGCGTGTCTCTTCTGTCCTACTCAACTGAATTTGCTTGCTACGCAGCCAATTAGGAAACCAAGCCAGATTGCAAAGGCAGTTGAAAGGGTTTTCTGCGACAGACAGTCTTTGTAGGTGAGGAAAGAGCTTGGATAAGGTCTCAGGCAGCCCTTGCAAGCTTAGATTGCTGATATCCAGCTCCTGAAGCTCTGACAGTTTCTCAAAGTCTTCCCATTTCACAGCTCCCATTGGATTCCCAGCCAAACTGAGAGCAACCAAGCCCCTTGCTTCCCGCAACACTCCTGGAAATGTTGTTAACTGATTGTTGGAGATGTCAAGCTCATGGAGGTTCTTGAAGCTTCCTAAGAGCTCCTCATTCAGACTGCTAAGCCCCAGCCCACCCAGTTTTAGTGACTCCAACTTGGGCGTCTGGAGGTTGTTGGGCCCTGGTGAGGGGATGTTGTTAAACCGTAAGTCTAGCAGAAGTAGATGGGGCAGTTTCAGAGCAGGCATTATTGTCAGTTTGTTTCCTTGTAGCTTGAGCTCCAGTAGCTGTTGTAGTCCATCAAAAGCAGCAGGATTTATGCTCTCGATGAGGTTGTTGTAGAGATATAGCCTCTCCAGAAGTTCCAGTCCAGAAAAGCTGTCCTTTGATATGTGAACAATCTGGTTAGCTGACAGGTCCAGGTTGTGGAGAGATGACAAGGGCTCAAACACGCGATCCGGCAGTTCGGTCAACTTGTTCTGACTTAGATCCAACATCTCCAGCTTTTCCAACATAACAAAATCCTCTTGGGAAAGGGACTCAATGCCGTTCTTGAACACATAGAGATTCCTAGCAATCGTGGGTACTTCGCTGGGCATTTTAGTGTCTTTGCGGCTAAAGCAGAATATGGAGTCTTCGACTGGGCACTTACAGTCCTTCGGACAAGTGTCGGCCAATACCAGGGATGACAAGAGTTGATAGAAGAGGAGGGGCAGCAGTAGAGGGAGGAAGAGCTTCATGTTGCTGCCTTCACATTCACCCCTTCAAGCCTGCAATGCAACAAGAAAAACAAGTAAATACTTGTTCAATCAACTTCTTATTGTATTTTTCGACTTTGAGACATATTTAAACATAGAAAATTGATCTTGCGGACGACAGTAAGCATCCTGAGCATGTCTATATGGGCGGAAGAACAACCTTTGACCTGATGCAATTACGTAATGAAGAACGTGGAGGTGCAAAAGAGGGAGCAAAACAAATCACCGGTCACGGATTCTAAGTCTCTCCCTCCGCATTCGTCATTGCGTAATCATGTCAGGTCAAAGGTTGCTCTTCCGGCCAAATAGACTTGTGCGGTATACCTACTGTTGTCCGCTGGAAGCCCATTATTTTACTTTAAAAAGTTTTAAATAAGGAGAGTTGTCTTACACAAGCGCATTGATTTGCTTCAGAAGGCTTTTATTAACCCCCTAGAGTCGTATGGATTATTTTTTTATCGATGGATGGATGGATTTTTTGGTCTTCAGAATTTGGGTTACCATTCATAATCATTACAAACATATTTTTTTAAAAATATCTCCAATTGTGTTCATCTGAAAGAAGAAATTTATTTACACTCAGGATGGTTTGAGGGTGAGTAAATCATGGGATAATTTTCATTTTTGGGTGAACTATCCCTTTAAAATAATTTGCAAACAGCTGAGTGATTGATAAAGTTACTCTTTTGTTATGTAGTACATGCTATGGTTTTTGTTTCTCTGCTTTCCTGAGTCTATGAGGTCAGTCTTTTTATGTGGCTGAGTAAAAGGGTTGCTTTAGACCAAGTACTTTCAAAGGGTGATCAAAGGCGAGATCTCTTGACATAGTTGTACTCAAACAATAGGTAGTGGTAGTGATCTATATGCCTACTGGAACCTTATACTGGACTTCACAGTGATATCGACCTTATTTTTCTTTATTTTATCAAAACAAAACATTTTGAATCTTGCAGAATGATGACGTACTCTTTCAAGAATAGCTGAATTATATATAAGTGCCCTAATGAACATTATCTATCCTGCTTTGTGCACCAGTCCACCTACAAATCACCTAATGGGAACTGTTTGATGAACATTTAGTTTCGTCATAGTTTACAGCACACATTGTGGTACATTAGCTCACAAGACTTTGAATTACCTCTTTTGGGAGTGATTTGTACACATTGTGTCATTCTACAAACATTCAGTCATTTCACATTCATTGATTTTATATTTACATCCAGAGATGCACTGGTACACGCCAGTAACACTCCAGACCAAATATTTTTGGGACCTGAAGATTTGACCTTGTACACCAGACACAGAGCTCATCAGATGAGCTCAGACACCTTTAGGGAGGAACGTGAGAGACGGGGAGGAGAGTGAGAAAAAGAAAGATAAAGGGATATGAAGCTGGGAGACTGAAGTGAGCTGGGAAACAGTTTATCATGTGCTGTGAGATCAGTCGCGGCAGTATCTGGCCTTGAAAGGAGGGGTGGAGATGTTTCGTTCTCTCTTACGGTTTTTCTCCTTCTGTTTCTCTCCTGTACAGTGTGGGGGGTTTTTGTTAGAAGTTCATGCTGAGGTGAAATTCTCTCACTCAGTTTTATTGGACAGTACAGAGGTTCATTATGTTCCCTCCTGCTACATTATTGAAGCATCACTCTCAATGCCCTACTGGTGATCCCTGCACTCTTCTGCAGTTATTTAGGAAACATCTCAAAATCTAGTTAGCGTTTGTATTTATTTATTTATTTTTTGGACATATTTTATTCTGTGTTGGCTGATAGAAAGTCTTTAGCCTTATTGGGAGCTCAATGTAGGTTTCTAAAGATCTTAGTAATAACATCTGAACATTTTTTGTCTATATTTTAAAGTGCATTCTTGCTGACAGCGAGTGGAAGTCATGCATTATTTTAATGGATTTAGTTTTAATTAGAGCAACCCTGGTTTTGCTGTATAGTTTTGATACATATCATAGATATACAGTGCTTCTATGAAGTATCTTTATGTAAACTTTGTAGCCTGACACATCACAATACCAGTTTGTATGTGTTAAGGAAACTGTAATCCTTACATCACCACTGTCAGCAACACATTGGTTTCCTATAAATAAATCCGGGACAGTCATCCTGAGAGAGAGAGAGAGAGAGAGAGAGATGATTTGCCTGTCTTTTGTTATTTTCTTCCCTCTATGTCTAAAAAGCAGTGGAGCAGGTTTAGACATTCCTGTTGCTCTGTCCCATTGACTTGCTGGCTGTGATGCAAGCGTCTGTCTTTAGACAGTAGGTTTAGTTGACGCTCTGTGCAAATAAAGCAGGAAAAAAGCTCGGGACTGCTGCCAAGCACACGCATATTTTTCTGAAAACTAATCCTCTGCTCATTACGTGTGCGCTGTTTGGTCCGTCTGCCTATTTTTCCTGTTTAATGAAACTTTTTCTTGGCATAAAAGCAAAAAAAAGTGTCTGAAATGTCAGTACATGGAAAGAAGTTCACATATGGTTCAAAAGGGCATGAAAGAGAGTGCTTTGTTATGTCCGGGCACTGATATTGATTCACTTGTATTGGCTTTGCACTCTCTTTGACGCCATATACCTGTTGTTTTAGTAATGGGCTCTAGCTGTGATCTATCTTGATGGAATGGTGTTGATCAACAAGATCTTACAACAAGAGTGGGTGAAACAGTAACGCATACACCGTTTGCTTCACCGACTACCTCTTGCTGGTCTCCATTCAGTGATGCATAACGCTTTACAGTCCGTGAGACATGATTAGTTGTTTTACTAGAGGCAGTGATGGAAAAAAACATGCAGACCTTCCAGATAACCTGATAACAGGTGGAGCGCAGTGGTTTATGGGCAGTTAATCAAGAGGGGGTCGTAGGTCGCCGCCGTCCCATGGTGTTCGGCTCGCAGAGCACCGTGGGAATGTTGTGAATTGAACTTGTGTGACATTAGAGGTGGACCAAATAAATGCAGAGAGCAGAATTATTTTTTAGAGCTACTATTGCTCATTTTTAGGGTTTTTGATTTTGAGTAAAATATTAAACTTTGGCTTTTAATCCATCCTGCATTGTTGCAGATATGAATAATACCTCAAATCACAATGAGAAGAGATGCGTTATCCCTTTTCTCCGAGCTTAGACTTCTTCAGAGATTCTAAAAAAAGTCTTGTAGACTTAAAATGGCATATAAAGAAGTCTGAAGCACTACAAAAAGATGAAAGGCTGAGAGTGTAAGGGATGAAAATAAGGCGTAAACCAGGGAAAGAAGCAAAGATAAGCCAGCCGAAAATCAGGGTGGTGTTTTTAAACACGATACACGAAAGAAAAACAGAGAATGGGGAAAGAAAGAGGCTTTCTGCGATAGATTTGCAGTCGGAGGGCAAAGTCCACTTCCGTCCTTCAGCCAGCACAAAGCATTCAGACTGTGGCATAGTGTTTCACAGCATCATCTGGCATGTGAAGAGAGACCTGCCAGACCTAATAGATGAATGAGGATCATGTAGAACCTCAGTCCTCCCTCCCTGAACTTTAGGAAAGCCGAGCTTGATAGAAAGATCAGAAGGCAGTGTGTAGGGCACAAGGACTAGTACACACTAGTCTTGTCTCTTTGTAAAGAAATTGGCCGGTTAGCTGTCGACAGACGCTAGAGAGTCCTTGTTAGAGTACCCGACTCCCATGTGGACGGGCCGGGAATCGAGTCCCACTTAGAGCAGGCGGTTCGAACTGGAAGGGCTACATTGGTGCCGTGACCCGGATGGAAGTGAGGTTTTTTGTTCATCTTCCCACATGGATGGAGTGGTAATATATTATAAACTGTTTTCAAGTTGCCAGCACTAGTATTTTTATTTTATTTATTTTTTGACTTGCAACTCTTTTTTTAAAGGATAGCTTGACTGTAGTTTATCTACAGTAGCTTGTAGCTTGTGAAGTAGCAGTGACTCTGAGTGAAGGGAAGCATCTGGTGGAAAGATGAGGCAGGTATGAAGATAAAGCTGTTGCCTAAACATCATTTTTAATTTTGGCCGATGTTTATCCTGTTCTGCATCATTCCAAAGCATCACAAGAAGCAATCTATTCAGCCAACAGAGACACACGGAGTGGGAGTTGAGTCTGATCTCAGATAAACCCCCATCTAGCACATAGAGATACTCCATCTTCATGCTTCCCTCCAGCGGCCTGCGTCTTATCAAGCCGCAGATAAAAAAACACTTCTCAGGGATTAACCTAAACTCTGAGATCTGCTCCGAGTGACTCGCCTGCTGTGTGGCATTAAATCAGACAGAGCGACTGACCTGTCACGTCTATGTGATGAACTTGTCATTATAGTCAACTATTGGCTTAACGTCGCTCTTTGGCTAGGTATTTTCTTCCTGTACACCACTAGTCCACTTACTTTTTTTTTTATGAATCGCTGACTATAAAGATCGGTAACACTTTATGATTAGGTTTCAATTGGTAAAGGGGTGGTTGATAATGATTTCACTTTTTTAACTTTAGTAATAATTTAAGATACAATGCTCAAAGTTCAATAGGGAGATATTTTCTATTACAGAATTCTCTGTTTAAGGACTACAACAAACGGCTGGTAGGGACTACAACAAGGTTCTTCCCGGGTTAGTGACATCACTAGCCCTAACATTTACATAAACCCCACCCCCTACAACATGCAAAAAAGGGGGTGAGGAAGAGGAAGAGTTGTTGTAGTAGAGTGTTGTTGATGCCGTCATTTTACGCCGGACTGCTTCACAAACCAGGCTCGATTCAACTCTGGATTTGCACAAAAGATTAACATGACGGCACATGCTAGTCCATGAGCTGAATCAACTCCACAGCAACTATATAAATTTATCCACTAACCGTTCAGAAACATCCAGTTTCATTCTAAAAGTTGTAACTTTTTCCTGAGTCTCTCCATCAGTGTCGACTCCGGTTTGAACAATGTAAGGCTGAACATGTTACTCTGACAATCCTCATTTTGGCTGCGTGAGATTCTCCAGCTTTGTTGTTGTTGAGCAAACGAAGCTCGAGCTGTTAAAGCTCCGCCCTCTACTGGAAAGGGGGCCGGGAGCAGCAGCTCATTTGCATTTAAAGGGATACAAAAACTGTTTTTGCTCAAATCCAAATAGGGGCAAATTTGACAAGATATAATAAATGATCTGTGTGGTATTTTGAGCTGAAACTTCACATACACATTATGGGGACACCAGAGACTTATATTACATCTTGAGAAAGGGGAATAATAGGTCCAATTTAACATCCGTTAACATGAATTAAAAATGACACATACCTCTAAAGTGTTTAGTGATTGTGTTAAATGTTACACTAATTCATTATTAAAATCAAAAGCCAATCTATTAATGTTATTTACACCTACCATGAACTAACAATGAACAGTTGTCTTTTTTATTAACCTTATTGTAAAGTGTTACAAAGATCTTTCTACATCTTTTCCAGTTCCCCTTTCTCTATCAACGTGTCACTCGACCAGTGGGTGCTTTGCATATCTCCTCATGGGACTATTTAAAGTGATATATTTTCCATTGAAAATGTGTTGATTTAAATAGAAAGCTGTTGATAAGGCTGTTATTGCTCAAGGCTTCTACCAGAAAAAAATTAAACGAGCAAAAGTTGTCGGGTAAGGAAAAGTCTTGTCCTTCATTGTCTTTCCAGTTCTTTTCATAATGTAAACGCAAAGAAAACAACTATGAGAAATGAAGACAGAGGCAGGGAGAGAAGAATGGCTTTGTCAGCAGGGGCTGGGAGGTAGCAGATGCCAGGAGCCGAGAGAGTGAAGTGGACGTCAGCACGCCCGTGTCAAGAGCTCTTATCTTCAGAACAAGGCTCATGTGCTCTGAAGCAGGAGAGCGGCTGAGGGAAAGGAGGCAGAGTTATGATGTGTAATCCAGGAAGTCAGGCAGGAGTTGTGGAAGCAGCTTCACTCCTGAAGTATTGAGCATTGAGTGTTACAAGTTCCAAAATACTTGATTGGATCTAATGTGAGCACATATTGACTGTAGCGAATAAAATAAATTTGATCCTCAATATTTATTTTTAAAGTTACTAATAATATATTTTTTATTTATTAATAAAATCATAAATAACAATTTAAAAATGAGATTTTACAAATAAAACACTGATTCAGGGATTCAGCAGGAGGGAATTGTACAAAATACAAGTAAGGTGGGCATCTCATTTAGCTCCCTAGTTCAGGCACTGATCAGGGAGTCATTTTAAGTGCAGTTTCGGAGTATCCTTCCAGGCCACTGAAATGTTCGCTCCCTAAATCCCACAGTTTACAGTGAAAACGATGCTAAATATACTCCCTTAACGGAAGTTCTGTAGCACCTGAGCCACCTCAATACACATATTGACACACAAGACGTTTTTTAAAAAAATACAAACCGTTATTTAATTATATTTCAGCATAAACATGCATATTAATGAACATAATCTAACATTTATAATATATTTACAGCTGAAATGTATAGGTAACAAGCGAATAATTCATTATAATGTGCTTTAAATAACATAAAAAATAATGTCAGTTCTGCTGTTGTTCATACATACCAGCTGTACAATGAAGACACTGTCATGTCGTCAGAAATAGTCATCAGTGTCCCAATGTCTAGTGAGCCAGCGTCCTTACTAGATCCCAAATTCGTGCACACTATATACAGATTCATGACCTAGGGAGCTTATTGAGACGCACACAAGTCGAGTAGACCTTCATACAGAAGCATGTCAGTTTCTGAATGCCACTTTGGACAGGTACAGATTACAGGAAGTGTTTCAGTGTTATGTAATGCGACTATACCTGCTAAACTTGATGTGTTTTTCCCTTTGTTGACGAGTGTGTAGTAAACAAATGCAGTAGAGTGCATTGTGATGTAAATAGGACAACGGACGAAAGAACATCATCAGTGACAGCCTTCAAGGTCACTAGGTTAACCACTCAATCGCTCTCATATATTCATGTGGCCACAACAAAAAAAAACACATCAAAGCTAAAGGTAACTGCAGTGATGGATGACTGGGTCTGCCTTCTACCTCTCTCTTTTTCTTGTTTTTGAGAGAAGAATAACTTGAAGAATAGCGTTCTTTTGGTTTAGGATTTACAGCCGTGACCTGGATAAGAGCATGTCACTGCCATTAATGTCTGTGGAAAACATAAAAGAGAGTCCTGAACGGAGCTGAATAAAACCACAGCTTTTTCTACATGGTGATGAGAGTTAAAGAAATAATTCACCCTAAATAAAATGTTCATGTTGTTCCACAAGGAGCAACTATTTATTTCCGTACCATGAAAATTAAGCAATGACCATAAAGATATTCTATATGACTTGTTCACTATGTATGTCTTAGGCAGATTTATAATAAATTTGCTCTTTGTGTGGCATAATGAAATTAAAGTCACATATATTCAAATACCATAAGATCTAATAATAAATCTAGTATTTTAGCATTTATAAATGTAAATATATTTTAAATAAATATAATTTTAACATTAAATATATTTTACATATATTCAAACACAGTAAGATCTAATAATGAATAAATATTAAATCATTTTAAATTCTACAAAATGAAATAATCTTACATTTAATAAATATATGTAATCTTTTAATGAATAATAAAACAATTCATTTTAATTTATTAAAATTATATTTAGTCACATATTCAAATAGAGTATTGTCTTATAATATCTGCAAACTCATCTCTTCCGTGAACACTTAATCCCCTCATTAAAAAAAAAAAATAAATAAATAAATAAAAAAACCCTTTCCTTCCCTTTTCCCTTCCTACTCTAGCTTATGGTACTGAGCAATGTATGAAACTTGTATTGTGAGCACTTCCTGTGTTATTTGCAAATTCATGAAGAATCGCTTGTTTGTTTTCCTCACTTGTAAGTCGCTTTGGATAAAAGCGTCTGCTAAATGACTAAATATAATGCAAATGTAATAATAATATATTACATATTTTAAAATTCTAAAAAAAAAATCATACATTTAATTAAAAATATATAGAAAATCACACATTTAATTTATTAATAATATATTTAGTCACATGTATTTAAAAAATACATAAAATTTCAAAATCTTATAACATTCTTAAATTTAATGAATCATTTTGCCTATTAGTTCTTGTACATCCTTTTTTATGATGGAGCAGCTTTGAATGTGCTGGAAAAAAAAGAGTGTCAGTAAATGATAACATTTTCATATTTTGGTGAACTATTCCTTTAAAATCCAGTCTATCTATAATTAAATGGACAGGGACTCATAAAGGATTCAATCTAGGTTTTCATAAGAGTTTGTAGTTGTTGCATATCTCCTTAACGTCTACATCAGCTGTGCTCACAGTGAATGCATTGAATACGATCCCCCAGATCTTTCATGGTAGTGCTGATAAGAATCTCAACCTTAGCCTGACACACTCATTTAAGAAACAAAGAATCGACAGTGTTCGCCGTTCAATTAGTTGCATGTCTGTAGGATGCAGGAGGCTTGTCTGGACTCTGTGTTTTGGCTGCAACCGGAGCTCATCAGGTCCTTTTGTTTGCGAAGCCTCCAACATCAGAGAGAGATGTTTCACTGCGGGTACTCGCAGGTTTGGGTTACGCGCGGGCTTTGAGCCGGTTGTCACCCTCGGGGTTGCATCGAAACTCGACGCTCTAGTCGTGTGCCTGCGCAGACACTGCGGCCCGTGGCAGACTGCAGCCGGGGCGCTGCGTGCTTCTCCAGGGACGAGCCGTGTGGGCGGCCGGAAAGGAAGGGAAGGACATAGTGCACTTTAGAGCGAGCAGTCCAAAAGGAAATGGATTTACAAGTGCTTGCTCTGAGGAATTAGCATTGCTGAGGCCAGATGTCAGGCTTCTTGCAAACATGCTCAGTTTGCATTTGTTTGTGTCGGTCTTGATGCCTGCTGGCCCTGATGTCCTTGATCAATGATCTCAGCCCTGCTGTCAGCGCACCTCCATTTCAGAGAGATTCCTCGTTGAGATTAGCTCTCTAGTGCGTGTGAAATGTATGTAATTATGGCAGAAAGTAAATTGACATGCTTTTATTTTTATTTAAGACTTTTTATGTCATAATTATGATTTACATAGGCATGGTTGTTTGTTTTTTTTACGTGGTGGAAATGGTTTTCCAAAGTTATGAGATCCACAAGTTAGTATTGTATATATTACTGTTGATAAGGATTGCTAGAAACCAGTTTGAAGTGTCTACACTGCCATTAATCTCATTTTAACATGCATGGTTTAAAATCAGATTCGAGGTCATTTGATTTGTTACAAAGGTCTTCAAAGGTCACGAGTCACTCAGTGACAGATAAATGCAGGACCTTACAGGTTTACTCGGGTTACACAGGAACAATGGTGATCTGTGGCAAGCCTTTGAAGTGCACATATAACTAGTCAGCAAAGTTGGTGAATTATGTCATTTTTCTTTTTTAAAAGACTGACAGCAGTTTGAAGTGCCAATAAAGCATTCAAAAAATGAAAATAGGATGGCGTGACCATTAATGATGCAACAAAACTGATCAAATTAAGTCTTGTTTTCACATTTAAACATTCTTAAATCAAAATACATTTACTTGCAAAACGACAAAAAAAAAAAAAACCTGAAGGAAAAATGGACCCTTTTGGCTGAATTTTTAAAAATAAAATTAGAAAATAAGACTTGATATCTTCAATTATTTTGATTCTCAAGTAATTGTATCTTGATTTAAGAATGTTTAGATATTTGTTCTGGAAAACAAGACAAAAAATATTGAGTAAGAATATACATTTTTGGTGAAAACACGCAATCAGCGGTGTGATTGAAGTTTTTGAAGCCAAAAATGAACGTTTTGCCATAATTTACTCACTCTTCTGTCGCTCCTAACCTGCATGACTTCCTTCCACCCGTGAAACATAAAAGAAGCTATTTGGGGTCCAAGACATTCTTCAAAACATCTTTTGTGTTTGACAGAAGAAAGTAATGCTGGTTTGGAACAACGTAAGGGTGAGTAAATGATGTAGGTGAATTGTAGTCAATGTAGGTGAACTGTCCCTTTAAGTGTCAGGAAGGCGCTGTGGTGTCGAACATGCAGTCTTGAGGTCTGAAATGAAGCGTTAATGTGCGTGAGGCCCCGCCGGACCGGAGAGGAAGTAGAGTAGCGTCCACAGCTGCGATGGCTTCAACACACAGAGACAACGGCCTACTAGAAATGATAATATCAAGGTTGCTGGGTTAAGACCGGATGAACTAATGTGTACAATTCCTGTGCACCTCTGTGACATTCGTTTGAAGTGACTCTACCTGTTCTGTCACTCAAACAAGCAAACGTGTGCACGCTTCCTTTTTATAATGTTCTTTTTGATAAGAATCACTTAAGCAAATAGCGGTTACTTCTATCTTCTGTGAGTTTCACACGTATAAATTAAACAGAAACTTCAGCTCTTCATTCATAACACCACTTAGGCAAATTATTTGTGACGGACTCCTGAAGTCGCCAGCAGGTAAATGCTACACATTCTTAGTCGTGTGTGTCACGCGTACAAACATGCTTACTGTTGGTGCAGCGGATCAAAATGCAGGTCTAAATGTTTCACACTGACAGTTACTCTATCAGAGTGATCATTAGCCCATGGTATTATGTTTTATTTTGTATATTATGTTAGATGCACATGAGGTGACATCATGTGACAGCAAGGCAACACATTTGTATGTATTTGTGTAACTATATATAGTTAAAATATTTTATTTAATTTTATTCGTGTATTTTATTTATTTTGTTCATTTTTATTAAAATGACAAACTTAATTTAAAAAATAAAGTTTGCAGTGATTTTTTTTTTTTCGTTTTAAGTCTGTGGAAGTAATAAAATATGACTATATTTTGCATAAGCGTTTGGGAGTTAAATTAGCCTGATTGTCCTGAACATAATTTCACAATGCAAAATCTTAAAATTAGACTAAGTATTAAATATATATATATATATATATATTTATATTTTTTTTTTTTTTTTTTTTTTTAAGGGGATAAAATCAAATGTGACATGCACTAGTTCTTCGTGAGATTCGCCAAGTCACTTTTTTAAGTGCAAATTGAATTTTGTGCCTATTTTATAAACATCACATATCTCTGATATGAAGACCTCACTTAAAAGTTTTTCAGCGCTTCATCGTCCAGATTCTCATCACAAGCACCTTGGCCACATCACATGAGCGCTGACTGGTCTATTGGCAGCCAAGAACGCATCAGGACATGTAATTGTCTAGGAATGTCTTTATGTGTTGCTGATGACAGCATCTGGAATGCTGCGTTTTTCCTCATTCCAGTTAACTGTGATATTTGGCCACCGATAACCTTGCTTGTGCAACTTGCTTCTTTTCCGTTGGTGATTTTTTGAGTCTGATAGCCCTGGGGCCGTTTTCCAGAACCCACACACACACACACACACGAACGTCTTACACACGCGGAAAAGATAAACATGACATGCAGATCTGTCTGTTGCCTCATGGGCTACAATTGAGCGCATTGTTTGCCCAAAAGACCCCGCAGACAGCCGAGATGTACGAGATACACATACCACCAGATAGGGACTGTGGTTACCATCCATGCGAGAACATCGGGCCTGTCAACATGTTGCCACCCGCAACACTCTACTGTTCATGTATCTTACACTCACTGATCCACTTGTGCATTGAAAAAGGTGATTTTCTTACTCAGTTCTTTCCCCCAAATATCCCAGTATAATTAAATCAAGATACATTTACTTGAGAAGCAAAATGGTTTTCTGAAAAATGTATAAAAAAATTGAGTTTTAGCTTAAAACAAGACAAAAATCTGCCAATGGGGTCATAAAATTAATTATTTTCTAAAATAAATAATTATATTTTATTTATGTTTATTAGCATAGATTTCTACATAATTGAAAAATGAAATAGTTTAAGATATTGTCTTTTTTTATGGATTTCTAAATTAAGTAGTGCTGTCAAATGATTAATCACGATTAATCGCATCAGAAATTAAAGTTTGTGTTTACATAATTCATCTGTGCTTTCTGTTTATAGTTATTATGTACATATTTATACATCATATGTATGTGTATTTATACATACATAATAAATATACACAATACATACACAAACAAACTTATTTTCATTGCGATTAATCGCGAATATTCATTCAACAGCACCAAAATTAAGCGAGTTTTTGGTTAAAACAATTATTGATCTTCATTCAGAGGGAATGTAAGTTTATTTTTCTGACCCCATTGGAACATATTTGTTTTCGTTTGAGCATAAAGTCTCTTAATTTTAGTGCTATCAAATGATTAATCGCATCGAAAATTAAATGAAAGTTTGTGTAAATGTATCTTAATTTAAGAAAGTTTAGATTTTTGCACTGGAAAACAAGTCAAAATATCCTCAGACATGCTAACCAAGTGTTCTGGAAAAACTCTTCCCTGCTTTAAACATTCAATTTGACCAATCCCATGAGTCTCTTCACGTTCACCCATCCTTCAGCACACCAACTCGGCCCTTGTCGTGCACGAGCGGCCTCTCTCCAACGGATGGATGGAAAGCACATGCTCTATATCCGTCACACATCACTAACGTGTAACGCACACAGAGTGGCACATTTTTAATAGTCTCGTATATGAGTGTAAACATCTGAACGTATATGCAGGGTGTGTGTTCACGTGCATGGGTCTGTTGTGTGTTTTTAGGTTAAGTAAATCTTAGCATTGTGCTGTAAGTCACGTTGCGTAAGCTTGAGTCTAATTAAACACCTTGGCTCTACTCTTGCGCAAACGAGGCAGACGATTGAGGGCTGCTCGAGCAACTTATCCAAACACTAACACACCGCAGAGTGTACACAGGAGGAACTGAATACAGAATGTAGCAGAACACTCGCAGGCTCAGTGTAAAACAAATATGAGCAGGATGTCACTATGTGCAGGAGTATCGAGTAACGTCGCTTCAGCTTTTATGCTAAAAGGCAACCGAGGTGTTGACACACTTCCAGGAAGGGAAGAAATTCATCCCGCTTGAGAGAGATCAGAATTCTTTTAGTTGCAGGAATATTTGTGAGTACGTACATGAACAACATGTAATCGCCTTGTCCCTCTCTTTCTTTCTGTCTTTTTCTCTTTACTTACAGGGATCAGCACTATTATTCATATTTGCATGAAGCAGAATACTATATGAGACCACCAAAGTTTGACCCTGGAGAAGGCCTCAATGTTTTGATTTTTTTTTTTTTTTTTGCACTCTCAGATTCCAGATTTTTACAAATAGTTGTATCTCTGCCAAATATCGTCCTATCCTAATAAACCATACATCAACGGAAAACTTATTTATTCAACTTTCAGATGATGCATAAATCTCAATTTCACAAAATTGACCCTAATGACAGGTTTTGTGCTCCAGGGTCACATATGTTAGTGCTGTCAAAATGATTAATCACGATTAATCGCATCTAACAAGTTATTTACATACAAGTGTGTGTATGTACTGCATATGTGTACGTATATACACAAACACATTATATATTAACAAATGTTTATTTTAGCACACATGATATATACATATGAAAATGTTAAATAGTATTTTTATCATATGTATATGTGTGTGTGTACACACTTTTTTTGTTCTAAAGCTATGTAACTCCATAAATTCATAAACATCCTGTTGCTGTAAACTAATGACATGTGATTTAAAACGTTACTCTTTATTGCTGAGCCCTTTCTTCTGTGTCCAGGTCAAGGGGGAACATGATATAAAGTAATGTGTGACCTGAGGCCTGTTCCTGGGCTGTTGGGACAGGCCATGACAGGGTGAGGGGAGTTAGTTGGGGTTTATGAACCCTTGTCCCACCTCAGGCAGCACAATACATGAACCTCCATCTTCTAAAAGAGCTCTAGGCTTGAGTGCTGCTACATGCTCGGCCAGGCAGTGCAGATATGCTTGACCAGACGCACTCACTTTATTCAAACACAACCACACCAGGGGAGCGATTATAGCCAGCTTTCACTTTTGACAGCTCAAGTGCACACTGGACTCTTCAAAAAGTTTCAAGCATCCTGTTCCTGGAGGTCTAGACTGAATCCACCTTGTACACTATCGGTTTCCAATAGTAGTTCTGTGAGATGAAGTTTAGTGCATCCTGTTGAAAACTATGTGCTTGCGGCTATTTTTAAAGATCATTTTAGCTCTCATTGATTTTTTACACATTTATATTTGCAGACACATCCATCCAAATTAGTAATATTCAGTGATGTATCAATATAAAACTATTGTTACATGCAAAGAAGTAGCATTTGTAAATAAGGAATTTTGAGGTCACGAATTAACGCTTATATACAAACAATATGCGACACCTAATGAACAAACGTTCTTCCATTAATAGAATGTTTGTTCAGTGTTACATGATCTTAAGTAACATTCTCTGAACATTACCACAAAAATTTTATTTACTATATATATCATTCATGTTTTTTCAGAAGCGATTTAGTTTGACGTTCATCTAATGTTTTTTTTTTTTTAAGTTACTATTTGTTTCAGAAAATTTTAAATAAACCATAATGTTTGCAAAATGATGAAATGGAAAACCTTAATGTTTTCTCTAATGTTCAGGGAACGAGGAAAATGTTATTGAACACTTACTAAAATAATATTTTCATAAAACCCAAAGTATAGTTCACTTTTTACAGCGTACTCGAATTTCATCATCAGAATAGTACGCGCACCGCCGGATTTTTGCAACCGTGCGTACTTTTACTTTTTTTTGCAGTATTTAATTTATCCACAAGGTGGCAACCGTGCCCTGGGGGCGTCGATTCACAAGGTAGTCAAAGAAAATATAACAAAGTATACAGAACAGACCGGAACGCATGCAAGCTACAGGAAGAGGTTAGAAAGCACCCTCATTTGTACAACTCTAGCATGAAAGAATACAAAAATGTTTACATGTGTTGTAACTCGTGGCAAGAGATTGCTCAAAACTGCGCATGCGTCGATCGCCTGTGTAGTCAAGTATACTTTGCAAAGCTGTGCGTTCAACTGTGCACGTACATAAAATAAAAGAAAGTATACCAAGGGCTTAACTAAATGGGAACACTAGCAAAATATTCTCAAACCATATTTTTTTGCTAGCTGAGTTACTACATACTCAAACATTTGTACTTTTCATAACCAGCAAATTTAGCCCATAATATAAGTATGCAAATTGGAAAAGAGTGTGCTGTAATTTCCCACTGAACCCAAAGACCCTGATTAGCTGGTTCAGGTGTGTTCAATTAGAGTTGAACCTGAGTTTTTCAAACTAAAGCTCACACAAATGCGCATTTACTTACTAGACAACTTTTCATTAAGCTCTCAATCTAATTTCAGAGGGGTTTTATTGAGACGGGATGTTTTGTGGGTTTTTTTGTAACAACTCGAGCCAAATGTGTGGGTTTGGAAGCTGCATGTGCCAGATCGTTTCAGCATCTCCTCAGTTCTGCCTCTTTAGTTTGTCTCACAAATCTCCTAAAAGTCGTTTACCCATGTCATTTGCACTGAAGACAGGTAGATGTGCAGACTCACCAGGGTTGGTGTGTGTGTGTGTGTGTGACGGGACGTCCTCTCCTCTGTCTCCTTCTCTCTGAATTGGCTCTGTAAGAGTAGGAGAAGGTCAAAGGTTCAGTAAGCGTCACACAGCTGTTTGTCCGACTTTAGGTCTGCGCTGGAATGCTTCAGGAAGTGTTTTGGGGGGATGAGAGGGTGCACGCACAGGCCTGTCTGCATGTTTGTGTCCCACTGATGAATGATCACCTCCCTCTCTTTTTAGTTTGTTTTTTTGACTACTTCCTTTGTATTCTGCAGCATTGATTTGCTTTTGTTCCTCTTTGTAAGTCGCTTTGGATAAAAACGTGAATGTAGATTTCAGGTAAAAGGCGGTCATCTGCCGGTAAAGGCAACGCCAGCGTGTTTGCAATGGAAAGAAAGCGAGCTGTCTTTAGAAGTGGAGATTCTAGAGGTGTTGAATGGCTGTCCGGAGTGTTTATCTGCCACACAAACACAGACACTTGTGCAGGAATGCAGGCTGACAGCTTCACTCGCACTCACTGTCTTGCAGTATCGAGTCAGATGTGTTAAAAAATGCGAATTCGTGTTGTTTCTGTCTTTGTGTTCAGTGTGTCTCAGAAGCAGCTTCTGTTTATTTAATCTGTGTGTTTGGATTCACTTAACTTGACTTTGGTTTCAAAATTGTCCCCAGAAGTCAGCTAAATCTAACAATGATCCAGTTATTCCCTCAAATGTAAAACTGTTGAGTCATTTGATTACCATATTCATATACTATGGTTGAATGTCATTTTTTTAAAAGTCCAGGTCACATTTCACTCCAAAATTCAAAGACAAGAAAACAATTCTGTGTTATTTTATATTTATTCGATACTTTCTCCATTTATACAACACATACTATCATGACGTATGGATATTTTAAAATTTAAATAATAATAATAATATATTATTGTTTTTATATTCTGGTACCCAGGATGTCATTTATTTTCTTTTTTTATTTATTTAGGAGTGAAATATGACACTGACAGGTTTTGTGAGATTTACACTTACATGGAAAAGATAAAAACGCTTCTCTGACTGACTGGTGAGAAGTCATTTTCTGATGTTGTATCGTGCACAGGAGGTGTGTTATCTGATCAAACCGTGTCCAAAAACACACACACACACACACACACAACCTGTTTTCTTCAAGTTCTCCTCATCATCTGCCTCAGGCCACATCGTGTGTGACTCTCTGACAGTCCTTTCAACACATCTGTGATGACCAGGTTCATTATTTCTCTTGTGTTTACACAGAAACTAATCAAATATCTTCACGCAAAAGAATTTATCATGTGGCTTCTCCATTGAAGTCATACATTTCTTCAACTTTTCAAATATCACACGACTTCAAGTGTCATATTTCCACAGGATGCAAGTCAGAGAGTAAAATCCTCTGACGTAAAGTCTGCAGTAATGGGGGAATGTTAGTACTGAAGATTTGTTTTTTGTTTTTTTAACGAAATTCAGCTAGGAAACATTAAATTGATCAAAAGTGACAGTAAAAACATTGATAATATTACAAAAGATTTCTATTACAAATAAATGCTGATCTTTTGAACTTTCTGTTTATCAAAGAAACTTTATTGTGTTTTTCACAAAGATATTGAGCTGAATTCAACACTGATAATAATCAGAAATGTTTCTTGATCATTTCTGAAGGATCACGTAACACTGAAGATGAGTAATGATGCTGAAAATCACCTCTGATATTGTACAAATATCTAAAATTTTTGATCAAAAAATATAATAAATACATTCTTGCTGAGCATAAGAGACTAAAAAAGTGGTTGTTTTTAATAAAATCTTTAACAATTTTATATATAACAACGGGTAAAATGATTTATATATATATAGGTTGTTTGTGTGTGTGTTTTGGATGTGGTTTGATCCGATAACCGTTGCACTCCTCTCTTCATGTCAATCAGAGAAGCGTTTTCATCTTCTAAGAAATTACTTACATGTTATTCTTTGAAGTATCTTGGAATACCAAGTATAAATCTCACAAAACCTGTCAGTGTCATATTTCACTCCTAAATAAAAAAAGAAAAGAAGTGACATTCTGGCTATCAGCATATAAAAACAATAATATATTATTAATTAAATAGTAACATATTTATATATCATGATAGTATGAATTGTAATAAACAATATTGAATGAATATAAAATAAGGCAAAATTGTATTCTTCTTTTCTTTGAATTGGAGTGAATATGGACTTTTTAAAAAAAAAAAAAAAAAATGAGATTCAACCATAATATATGAATATGGTAATCAATCAGTATTATGGTATAAACTGTTTGAAAATATCACAGTGTTCATCACTTGTATCAACACAATATTGTTGTGAAATTATTCTGTACCTTTATTTTTTCCATTCATTTCATTTATTGGTCTTTGAAACTGTACATATACTGTAAAAAATTACTTTTTTGTAGTTGTAAATAAGAAAAGATTATTGGAGAATGTTTTACAAGAAAAAAAATCCTTTATACAGAATGCATTATCAAGGTATTTTAATGCATTAATTATGTCTTGAAATGCATTGTATGGTCACATGATTAATTGTAACCACAGTTACAATACATTATAATACTTCTAGATAGATTGAACACACCTTTAGAAAGTATAATGCACTAAATCACATGACAAACAACCGATTTCAGATGTAACAAGGAATCTTTGGTTACAATTATTCATGAATACCTTTACAATGCTTTATACAAAGTAAAATACTACGTCAGTCTTTCAACCACGAAATTTTAATTCAGCGTGTTGCTTGCCAATTCAATTTTTATGTCCGAGCGCAAATTGTTTCTACACCAAATTTTCTTCCGTGTATGAGTGTGTAATTTGAGTCTAAAGTGTCACCCTGAATGTTACACCTCAAAAGAGGCTATTTAAGTGCTGTGGTATTTAGTCAAGTAGGAAAGATTATTAACGCACAAACAATTTTTTGTTCAGTGATTCAGCCGGCAACACCTCGAGTATTAAATATGACTCGTTGACTTGCCTCCACACTTCTGCAACACCTGAAACTAGATATTTGCTCAAAGTGTGTACGACTCAACACCAAAATACACCTCTGAGACACTGAGCCACACGTGTCAGGCACGCTCGCTCTTCAGCGCTTTAACTGGGTCATGTGTTTCTATCTATGTTTCTCACTATATGCTCAGCGGAGGCCCTGTCTACATCTGGTATTAAAATGGGTTTTGGTTGATTGCACCACAAGTAGATAAAGGAGACATATTCCCGTTTACATTAGGTCAGCCTTTTGTGGCTGTTCGAACAGAATCGACCCCGAGCGTCTACACTACGAAAGCAATCTGGTCGCGTTTTCGACTAACTCTGAAAGTGGACCCCATTTACACCTATATTTAGCACCGATCAAAAATGCATCTTAATAGCAGGTGTAAATGGGGCTAGAGACTGAGCTGAGAAGCTTTCTGAGCTCTGTTGTGGCTGGAAGTCATCTACTGATGCTTACATGCCACATAAGATTGAAAGAAAGATACAGTGGTGGGTGCTATCATATATATATATTAGTGTTTATATTACAACATTTTTATATTTATATTTTATATTTATTTAATTTATGCAAAAACCTCTAAGTCAAACTCTTTGGACAACAATATGTGCGTTTCTGTCAGTTTTACAGCAGCAAAAGGAACACTGTTGTGTTATTTGTGAAATCCTATAATGAAGCCACTGTAACAAATGATAAAAACTTTGGTAATTTAAAGCTGATGTTGTGCAGAATTCTGACCCCCGCCGAATTATTTCCCCTCTAGTACTGGTAGGTTTGGGATTAGCTGTGGGGGAGGGGTTAAGATTGGGGGAGGGGTTAGGATTAGGCAATCAGGTAGCGACTTCAACAAGGGGGGGGTTATAATTTGTCAGGGAGTCGAAATTTGGCACAACACCAGCTCGTACGCTCTTGAAATCATATGATTCGATTCCCGCCTTCCAATTGGTTCTTCTATGGACTTTTGCTGATGAAGGGAATTGGTGTTTAGCGATTTCTGCCAACGGGCTATTTCTGACTCTGGGATTTGAAGTGAAAGTATTTGATGAACATATGTCGCTCAATATCATTATCTAATTGTTGACGTTTAGTGGCTTTCGCATCTGAACTCTTCATATATAGCTATATTCAATTATACCTACTTATCACATTACTGCATTTCTAATCGCTGGTTTAAAAAACATGCTAATGCAATGATACTTCACCGTAAGTGTTATGACCATAGCTGCGTTTTTGAAGCTCTCAATCTTGGTAATGCAAACTATTTTGCAAACATAGATACACAGTGACCGTGTCACCCATGTCGGCTGAAAGCAGATATGAGTGCCGTTAACCTCTACTGAAATAGCTGCAGAGGAAACGCCACATGACGAGACACACTTCAGAGATACGGCGGGGGTCCGCAGGGGACGGGTGCGTGTACTGTAGGGAGGATAAACCCACAGTACCGGGTTTGTGTTTGTGCAAAGCACAGTTCTCCGACACATTCCACATCTTCACCCTCAAACAAACAGTGACCCACACACATCTTCTAAGACCGGCCGAATCTAAACATTTAAACAAGAGCAGAACATCGTAAACTAACACTTATTCTGCACTTATCTCTTTCTGGGTGAAGTCTAGTGAGTTAATGTTCATCGGGGCGCTGTGTTTGAATTTGCATTAGCCATTAATAGCGGCCGGTGGAGTATTTGACCTGGCGTAAAGTTCAGGGCCGCGGTCGCTGGAGCCGCTGCTCTGCGTCTTCGGTTCAAGGCTCATTTCCTAATTACAGTTCAGTCAGGAGGTAATTACAGCCTTAGATTAAAGTCATTTTCTTTTTTTACTGCCTGGCGAAAATGCGGCAATTTGCGGCGGCTCGCGCGGATGTGCTCCCCCCACCCTTTGCCTGCTGAGGGGAAATAGTTTGGTGGACAAACCGGCATTTTTCTGATTTTTGCCATATTCGTAGCAGACCAAATCAGCTCTAGAAAGAGCGTTATAGGAAACTACAGGGAGCCTTTGACAAACGGTTGTGTTTAAGTTATTTGGGGTTTGAGATTCGGCTGAGAGGCATGTGTGTGTACTTATAGCGAGGTTTGATGTGGCTCTTCAGAACGCATCATTTGGCTTCATCCATCAAGGTCTTCTTCAGTTTGGTTTGGCAGTGATGACGGGTGACTTGGGTTGCACACACACACACATGCACACACTCTGCTTGGTCAGCATGACTTTGAAGCCTGAGGTTTGATTTAAGAGCGCTAAAGCCACCTGGAAGATCCCGAACGCTCCGGTTTAAAAGCTCCTATCAACCGCACACACATGCAATGTTGCATGCATGCAATTAGAGTTGAGGTTTGTCCTGACGCTTTCTGATGGGCTTTTGCTATTTTCCCTTGCATTCTTTCACAAGTGTTGCTTTTTCTGCTCTGTCGACTCCGTCAAGCCGCCCGCTGTTTGACTAACCCCGTCTCTCAGTCCTCTTCACCCCCTCCCCTGCCTTCACCTCCAGCCTGACTTTTAACCTCTTAATCCTGCATTGTGAAGGACAAGCAAGCAGAAAACGGGCTGCTAATTGGTGTGAAAGGGAACCAAAATCAGCAGGACAGCACAAATTTGGTCATGTGGGAAAAAGAGCATGGAAACACCTTTCAAATGTTGCCCAGTGCCGTTTCAACCCTACTGATAAAGAATGAATGAATGATAAATAAATGGGTTCTTAAAATTAATTTAATTTTGTTTCATATTTTATTTTACTTTCATTTTATTTGATTTATTTTGTTGTATTTTCTTTTAGAATCTTTTGCTGTAGAATCTTTAATCTACAATCTTTTAGAATCGTTTTAGTCTTGTAAAATCTTTTAGATCTTTTAAAAGCTTTTAATGTACAAACTTTAAGAAATTTTACTATAGAATCTTTTATAATCTTTATTTTTTTACTGTAGAATCTTTTAGAATCTTAAATGTTTTACTGTAGAATCTTTTAGAATCTCAAAAACATTTTTACTATAGAATCTTTAGAATCTTTTGTAGTGTTTTGCTGTAGAATCTTTTAGAATCTTTTACTGTAGAATATTTTTTGTAGTCTTTTGTTGTAGAATCTTTTAATATACAATATTTTAGAATCTTGTGGAATTTTTTTAGTCTTTTGTAAAATATTTTAGAAGCTTTTAATGTACAATCTTTAAGAAACTTTTGCTGTAGACTCTTAGAATTTTTTGGTAAAAATTTATTAGAATCTTAAATGTTTTACTGTAGAATCTTTTAGAATCTTAAAAACATTTTTACTGTAGAATCTTTTAGAATCATATATTTTTTTTACTGTAGAATCTTTTAGAATCTTTTGTAGTGTTTTGCTGTAGAATCTTTTAGAATCTTTAGAATCTTTTGTAGTGTTTTGCTGTAGATTCTTTTAGAATCTTTTACTGTAGAACATTTTTTTGTAGTCTTTTGTTGTAGAATCTTTTAATATGCAATATTTTCGAATCTTGTGGAATTTTTTAGTCTTTTTTAAAATATTTTAGAAGCTTTTAATGTACAATCTTTAAGAAACTTTTGCTGTAGACTCTTAGAATTTTTTGGTAAAAATTTATTAGAATCTTAAATGTTTTACTGTAGAATCTTTTAGAATCTTAAAAACATTTTTACTGTAGAATCTTTTAGAATCATATATATTTTTACTGTAGAATCTTTTAGAATCTTTTGTAGTGTTTTGCTGTAGAATCTTTTAGAATCTTTAGAATCTTTTGTAGTGTTTTGCTGTAGAATCTTTTAGAATCTTTTACTGTAGAACATTTTTTTGTAGTCTTTTGTTGTAGAATCTTTTAATATGCAATATTTTAGAATCTTGTGGAATTTTTTAGTCTTTTGTAAAATATTTTAGAAGCTTTTAATGTACAATCTTTAAGAAACTTTTGCTGTAGACTCTTTTAGAATTTTTTGGTAAAAATTAATTTTATAGTGTCATTGTTACATATGTTCCATGTAATAACAAAGTAATAACTATAAATTGTGCATAATCACATGCAACTAACCAAACCAAACCCTAATCATAACCGTATACTAAGTACATGTACTTACTTAATATTACTCAGTACTTAAATGTATAATTGCAGTTTAGTAAAGACGCCTTAAAATAAAGTGTAACCAATTTTTTAGTAGAGTCTTCTGTTGTGGAATCTTTTAATATTGACCTTTTTTTCTCGTCTTTTGCTGTAGATTCTGTTAGAATACTTTAGAAAATATTTATATGACACGGTGTTATATTTCAAGTATACGATCAAATCTCTACCTAGCAGGACAAATTAAACAAGAGCTTGAATTTTTACATTTTATTCAAATGATGTGTGCAAAACTTGCTGTTATGTTGCTAGGGTCTTGTGGCTCATTGTCAGGCAGTTGCTAAGGTGTTGCCATGGCGTTTTGGGTTGTTACAAATCCAAACAGTCTTTGAAATCCTGATTCCTAGATATGGCTCCTTGTAAACCTGATTACTTAGTAAAGTAAACAGCACACTTCTCCGTAATAATAGCTTTCAGTAATCATAAATGGCAGTAGAGCAAACTTTGCGGGACAAGTTCCATACTGAAATGTAGTACTTTGTGTCAGGGTTTAGTTCAATCGTGCGCAACAGTAAAAGTAAATATGAGGAGCCTTTATATGGAGAGACAGACAGAAGTGTAGTGTCATACCACAGTTAAGAAATACAGAGACACGAGGAGGTGGTCTTCAAGATAGCTTTTAGATGTCCATGTTTGTCTTGGCAGAGTCGTGTGTGTGTGTGTGTGTGTGTCTAGCAGTGGTTCTGTTCTGCGCTGTGAGTGATGTTGTTTGGACAGTACGGTAGGGAAATACCATAGGGATGTTATTTTGACACTGTGAGGAAAGCTGGCACGAGGAGCTTGATTTGCCACATACATGCCCTCAGACTCACATTCTAGCAGCGTATCAGATGATATTACATCAGCGAAGGTTAATTTGAAGTTAAAATAACTTTTATTTTCATTTTCAGAACGTTCACTGAATGAAGGTTCTATAAATTGGCACTGATGCCTCCATGAAGAACCTTAAACATCAACGGAATCTTTCTGATGTACAAAAGTTCTTATTAAAGAGTTCTTCACACTTTTAAGACTTTTTCCCTAAATTCCTCCTTTGTTGCATCATTTTGAAACCTTTATTTTTCATTTGCATGATACCATAAAGCCAGTGAATCTTTCCTCCGCTCAGTGCTCCTTAATTAAGTCTCTCAGACAGGAATATTTGCTTTTCCCTCAAGTTTCATCCTTTCTCATATCCTGTGCACCATGTTCTCTCACCTTCCGTTTTGTCTTCTCTACACAAACTCCTCTCTGGGCTTCTCCTTGACATATACAAGTGCCAAGGAATTTAGGAAGCCACTAGAAAGTGCACATTCATCCGCAGAGTCTCGAGTATGAATAAAGATATGTATTGGAATGCCTTCATCTAGAAAAGAACATTCACATTTTGAGTCTCAAACAATGACGGACTTCATTGAATGGGGCTTTACAGCTTCTTCTAAACTTAATTAAATGTAATTAACAAACACATGTTTGAATGACACCGCTCACGAGAGGCGCCTGCTTTCCTTATCAGCTTTGCTGGTGTAAACTATCGCCGAAATCTGCAATTACGCTGGCAGAGATAAATATACAAAATAGTAACAGACATGTGTTTTACATTTAGGTCGTGAAAATGTTTTTGTGATTGTAAGATGTCGAGATTTGTGTTCCGAAAAAGTGTGGAGATTCGTGTCGATTAACATCTGAGTGTATTTAACGTAGTTGAAAGATTTATGCTTGCATTGTTTGTTTCTTTTTATTGATGTCCTACTTCTTGTGATGCATGTGTCAAGCTTTCCAACCTCTGTATTGTATTAGTTTTGTATCACATAATTTATCATATGACGTGTTTATGACCCAGACGAGATAGTTGATAGCTTCCTCCCTCTCTTGGACTAAACATCGCGTAAGGATTACAAACATGAAATAAAGTCGGTGAAACCAGAATAATAGCATTTAATCTCCTTTACACCCGTGCGACTAAACAGATTTGTGTCTGAGCCGCAGCCTGTTGAGCAGACGACATTAAACCTGTTAGTGGCCATTTGTTTGCCGAACTTTAGGACTGCTGGAGTTTGATGTGGGACGAGCTCCTAAAATAAAAGCAAACTGCATCGAAATATGCTTTCCCTGAGAAAAATAGAAGTCGGCGCGGTCCAGACGCAATGCTTTTGTCCAGCTGCGGTCAAACACATGAAGTTACCAGTGTTTGCATTGGTCGTTCGGAGCTTTTCATTTATTCCACAATGATTATACGGCATCTAAAAGTGTCATATACAGTCTTTAAAATAAAGCTTCTAATTTTGAACCAAACAAATGCCTGATTCCATAGAAGAACCTTTTTAAGTTCAAAAAAGAGCTTTTTTTTAGTTCTTGCAACAAGTTGCTGCTTTAAGAACCCAGAAACCAAAGCACTGACTCTATAAGGTGCTTAAATGCAGACGTGCACAGCTTTATCTGTATTGTTCTCGTGCTTGTGCACGATGCTGTAATTTGCACAACATTAAGTTGCACGTGCACGTTACACTCAAGTGCACCAGCATCAAAACTTTTGAAACGCTCTGAACCAATGCAATGTTTGTAAAGTCATGAATGGGAGACCAAAGTTGCGTAAAGTAAACTTTGAGACTTTATTGCGGCACATCTAAGACCAGAGAATTGTTTGAGTATAAAACGTAGCGCAATATTGCCCATTTTTTGCGGCTATAATACATATGGGTGGCTCTTACACTTACTTAAGCATGCATTTGAGTGGGTATTCTCACAATAATACACGATAAAGCTGTCAAATTCACAACACAAGTGTTAATTCTAGGCTTTTTCACGTTTTAAAGCGGAGTTTCACTCACCAGCTCGAGCGCATCAGCGGCGCATTTGAGGTGAAGCGCGTTCCGTCAGTCCGGCGTTTATTTATCCAATAACTCGCGTTTCTTGTCAAACGACATAAGATACGTCTCATATGCGCGAGTAGAGTTGATATGTCATTGGGTTTGAGAGAGAGTCCGTTGGGAAAGTTTATCCGGGTACGGTCTGTGGTGAAACTCCGGTGAGCTGTGCTCCGCTCGCGCTTTAACTTCAGTCTGGGAGGAGCGGCGGGAGCGCGCGTGTCTACAGTTTACTCACTGGAGAGCACGAGCGCATCAAATGGGGCGACGCTTAAGGACGCGCTCCGGGTGTTTTTCTTTTTTTTTTTTTTTTTTTTTTTGCATTTCAACTCGCTGGACCGGTATGTGTAGACACGCGCTGACATTTGTGCTTTTGCATATACGGTTTTGTTTTTACATCACTGTAGTGTTTGGTGTGTGATAAGGATATGTTAAAAGCTTTTAAAATACACTACATAGTATTTTTTTTATATTTATACTTTTTAATAGGATTTTCAAACTTAAAAAAATACCATAGTCATTTATGGTAGCCTAAATAATAGCGTTTAGTAGCTGTAAAAGTGTTGTAAATACTATAATATATACGGTATACTACTATAGTAACTACGGTAACAC
>CM074277.1:30441400-30468900 GCA_037194245.1 Opsariichthys bidens | reverse complement strand
TGCATTACAACAATGAAAATTGGAAGCGAAATTATCCTGAAAATGCCTAAAATAGGCTTTCTGCGAAATGTGGTTTATCTTTTTCTTGATTTTGGAGTGAAAAATGAGCTGGACTTGTTCTGAGATTTATATCTCACACTGGACCTGATAGGATGAATTAGAGAGTAACCCCTTTATCCGTGTGGATAGAAATAGTGTGAAAGAACGGGAGGGAATTTGAGTGGGAAATGCTGTGTTGACAGTCAGAAGAGTTATGTGATGTTGCCAGAGAGAAGGAGAGAGATTCCCATGGGAGAGGCTGGGAATCTCTCTGTTTTTTCCTTCATCATTTCGATCGGTTCTCACTGCACTTGTTGGCTGGCACATATAGGGGGCGGCGTTGAGCAACACTTTTGTGAACTCTACATGTTATTTACATTTAAGTTCTCATAGAATTTAGGACATTTGTCTTATATACTGCTGAGTGGATTTGTTCCGGCTCCAATAATGGGAAGCACACAGAAGACTCGACTCATTTGATTTCAGATTTTAAGGCCAGTTCACAACGCAACGACAGATGGAAACAGACACTTCAGGTTTTGTTGAAACTGTGTGTTATAGGGGTGGGCAATATGACCGAACTCTTATATCACAAAATGAATCATTTTATTCTCGATAGCATAATGATATTCATCACAATTTTGTTATGTTTTATTATATCAAAATTTATATTCCACCATTTTCAATATCACAGAAAACTACAGCATTTAGGAATACTACAAACTACAATAGAACAGACACAACTGAAATAAACCTGCCTGAACATCTTCAAGCGCTAAAAATAAGAAATGCCCAACTACATAAATTGTATAACGTAATCAAATGTATACAAAACACTGCATATAATATATATATATATATATATATATATATATATATATATATATATATATATATATGACGCAGGCGGCAGAGGGTATATTTGGATGCTGTCACTTTAAGACCGACTGTGCGGATCCAATATATTATATTGGATATACACAACAATATACGCACAACACAGCAACATCACATGAGCGTAACTGTGAAAGAAACAATAGTCCAAAATCTCTACTATCTGACAAATTTCTATCAGTTACTCGCTTCTACCCGTATATCGCCCACCCCTAGAGTGTAACCGCTGTCGGAGTCTGTGGGAGCATGTTTTTGCCGATTCACTCTTAAGAATAAAGGTTCCAAAAGAGGGTTTTCGCAACAGTGCCATAGAAGAACCATTGTGGGTTCCTCAAAGAACCTCTCATTCAATAGTTCTTAAAGGGGATCTATTATGCCCTTTTCACAAGATGTAGTCTCTGATGTCCCCAGAAAGTGTTTGTGAAGTTTTAGCTCAAAATACCCCACAGATCATTTATTATATCTTGTCAAATTTGCCCCTATTTGTGTGTGAGCAAAAACACCCTGTTTCCCTTTAAATGCAAATGAGCTGCAGTTCCCAGCCGCTTTCCAGAAGAGGAGCTTTAACAGCTCGAGCTTCGGTTGCTCAACAACAACAAAACTGGAGAATCTCACGCAGCCAAAATGAGGATTGTCAGTAAAATGTTCAGCCTTACATTGTTCAAACCGGAGTCGACACTGATGCTGATACTGAAACTTTTAAAATGAAACTGAACATTTCTGAACGGTTAGTGGATAAATGTCCTTGCCTTTTTAATGTCTGGTCTTTAGAGAACACATACACAGTTTTTAAAGACAATCGCCTTTTACACTGTTCTTTACAAACGTGTGACAGCAGCTTTAGCCCCATTTTTCGTGGAACTGGTTAACAGGTACATTGACTGAAATAGCGATTTGCTCAAAGATCATAAAAAATTAAAGTCTGTTGAGGTAAGATCTCCACAAGTGAAAACATGAACACACTGGATAGCCGTTTAATGGTAGAAAATGAAGCTGTGCCTCTGATGAAATGACACTGACACAGTTTCTCATGTCTGTAACTATAAAGCTGCTTGCTTTTAAGCGAAAAAATAAACATGATATGACTTTTCTGGAGCGCTAATTTGCAGAGCTCATGCTAACATCCCCATGTTATGATCAGATGCTTTTATAGGCTTTCTACAAAAAATACTTGCCGTTTTCTCAGTTTTTGTTGTGTTCATTTTGTTACTCAGAGGAAAGCACGCAGCATATATTTACATATTCATCTAACCGTCGCTCTCAGCAGTGTGAGCGGCGTCAGATGTTTGATATCAGTATATCGCTAATCACGTATTTCGAACTTCGTTTTACTCCTAAACAAAGAATGAAAAAAAACAGCTGTGGCCATGGGCGGAGCCTGAGTGTGACATCACAGACTCAAAACAGCATGTCTAATTAGACTGCTTTGGTTTAATAATAATTAAAAAAAAGGAGTGAGTGGATTTTCATAATTCTTAGGTGTCCGCCAACACACGTTTATGGCCAAATACCATGTAAAAGTGGATTTTGCATAATAGGTGCCCTTTAAACGAACCATATTTTCTTAGTTTTTTGAAAATTCAAAATTCTTTTTCTGATATAAAGAACCTTCTTTATGGAACCCTTGATACCAATAAAGAACCTTTATTTTTAACAGTGTTGAACATGCTGAATCAGATTTGAGGAGTGACATGCTGTTATCTGGTGACTATCGGCATTTGTCTTGGTCTGTTAGTACGATGTGAATTCACCTTTATTTTCACTTGCAACATTCCATTTGTTATCAGACTTTCCCATTTGTGTTGCTCACCAATCACATTGAACCAACTAGCCGTATAAACGCCCACTATAAACAACAATACAACCACTTGACGGCATCCAGCAAGTGTTATTGTGAATGTTTGATTTCAATTTGGCACAGATTCGTGTTTGGAAATGCCTTAAAATACAGTGTATATAGGCAGCTCAGTACAGTTTGGATCGAGCTGTTCTGCTTCTCTCTCTGTTGTGTGGTATGTGTGGAATGAGCGGCCTGATGTTTGTGGTTTGTTTGAGGTATGAGCTCAGCAACTCTCAGCAATGATCGCTATGTGTAGCATGATGTCTTCACGCGTGCATCCAGGTATGGTCAGCACTTGACAGCTTAGCGCACTGTGATTTGGTGATTACTCTGTCTGCTTTTAAAATAAAAGACAGGAATGGAAGGATAGGACAGAGGCGATGGGATGGAAGACATGTGGTATGTGTTTGTCTGTCAGACCTCCATGGCAGACTGCTGAGGTGATGTTCATAAACACACACACACACACAACCCGCACACATGGTGACCTTATCATGCACTCTTCCAGATAAAACACACACACACGATACTGCAACACAGATAGAGACGGAAGAAGGGAACGAGAGACAGATAAAATCTGCAGATAGCTGCAGCTCAGAAGACAAAGACACAGTGGGTAACAGAGAAACTCTGTTCATTTTATTCACTCAAGCTGTGATTTGTTTATTTCCAGCGCTTTTGCCAGTGGTTTTATAATGCCAGCCGTGCCCGTTAAACATGAATACAAGAGAGACCCAGAAAACAAACAAATGGAGCTGGTGACCAAAAAACATAAATGCGCACACGCTGCAACAAATTGCTGAATCTGTCATTGTTGAACGCTAGTGTAGTAGTTTTTGAGAGCATATGGGTACTTGTAGTCTAGTAAAATCTACGCATGTATTATATAAAGGTGAAGTATGACGCCAAACACAGTTGCAAAAAATCTGAATTTTTTTTTCCTATGCAAAATTTATCTGCATGATTCTAGGGTGTTGTAGATTGTTGCCAGGGTGATGCTAAGTGGTTGGTAAGGTGTTTTGCTGTGCACTTTGCATTAACACATTGCTATGCAGTTGCTAGGGTGTTCTGGGAGGTTGCCAAGGTGTTACTATGTGGCTGATAACATGTTTTACTGTTGCTAGGGTCTTTTGTGTGGTTACCAAGTTGTTGGTATGTGGTTGCTAACATATTTTACTGTTGCTAGGGTGTTCTGGGTGGTTGCAAAGTTGTTGCTATGTGTTTTCTAACTTGTTACTGTTGTTAGGGTCTTCTGGGAGGTTGCCAAGGTGTTGCTATGTGGCTACTAACATGTTTTACTGTTGCTAGGGTCTTCTGTGTGGTTGCCAAGGTGTTGCTATGTGGCTACTAACATGTTTTACTGTTGCTAGGGTGTTCCGGGTGGTTGCCAAGTTGTTGCTATGTGGTTTCTAACATGTGTTACTGTTGTTAGGGTGTTCTTGGAGGTTGCCAAGGTGTTGCTATGTGACTGCTAACATGTTTTACTGTTGCTAGGGTCTTCTGTGTGGTTGCCAAGGTGCTTGTATGTGGTTGCTAACATATTTTACTGCTGCTAGGGTCTTCTGTGTGGTTGCCAACGTGTTTGTATGTGGTTGCTAACATATTTTACTGATGCTAGGGTGTTCTGAGCGGTTGCCCAGGTATTGCTATGTGGTTGCTAACATGTTTTACTGATGCCCATGGCATTGCTATGTGTATTGCTAAGGTGTTTTGCGGTTGCAACAGTGGTCTGTGAGGTTGCCAGGGCATTGCTATGTTGTTATTAAGGTATTATAGGTAGGCATTAGGGGGTTCTGGGTGATTTCAAGAGTGTTGCTAAGTCGTTGCTAAGTCGTTGCTAAGGTCCTATACACATTGCTATGCATTTGTTAGGGTGTTCTTCTGGGTTTTTTAAAAGGTGTTACTAAGTAGCTGATATGGTGATAACACATGGATGTACAGTTTGTGGAGTGTTCTGGGAGTTCTGAGTGTTCTTGCAACGATGGGTAACTAGATAATGCAGTTTCTAGGGTTTTTTTTTTTGTGAGGTTGCCAAGGAGTTGCTATATGGTTACTATGGAACAGTGTAGTTGCTAGGGTGTCCTGGTAGGGTTTTTAGGGTGTTTACTGTCCAAAAATTCTGGTTCCGGGTTCACAAAATATTCCTAAAGGGATAGTTCACCAAAATGAAAATTCTGTCATTTACTCACCCTCAAGTGGTTCCAAACCTGTACAAATTTCTTTCTTCTGCTGAACACATTTTTTTTCCAAACTATGGAAGTCAATGGGCTCCATCAACTGTTTAATAACCTGTTTAATTAATATCTTCTTTTGTGTTCCGCAGAAAAATTCAGTTACAACAGAATTACAGTTAATTATGGTTTAGGGTTCTTTACTTGTAATTATGCATAATTTACTGTTATTACTGGAGTAAGTACACGTAGTAATATGTAACTATGTCACCTTGAAATAAAGTGTTACCAGAAACTCATACAGATTTGGAACAACTTAATTTTTGGGTGAACTATCCCTTTAAGCATTTCACTGAATTGTCCAGTGAATCTTTGGCAAGAATTGGAATCCGGTATCTGATAACACCAAAACCTGTTATTTTCCTCTTTAAAAAAAAAAAAAAAAAAAGCATCTTTGTCCTCTGCTGCTGTTGTGTTTGCAGGGTTGTTGGCAGATCACAATTCATCATCATCCGTCATACCCAGAACAGATGACTGTCTGTATACACAGGCTTTGATTTAGTATCTGAGATATGATTTTATCAGTGCCAGTGTTATCTGAGGTCTGACTTTGCGCAGGTAGACACGTTGCGCTTTGAAATATGACCCAGACGGGCCCACCAAAGCAGGCCATACATACAAACACATTACTAGAGTTGAGCAATGTAGCCTAAAATTATAGCTAAATATGTCTCCAGCATTATTTAAAGTATATCTGGATGTTTATATACACTATGGCATTGCTGATAGAGCTCCTTTTGGAACCTTTATTTTTACGAGCGTAAAGGAACTAAAAAAATCACGAGATTAATCATGATTAGTCATGATAATCTATTCATTTTACAGTTTTAATGTGGCAGATGTTTCCAGGTACCCTCTGTAACCTGCTGAACTTACTCCTGAGTTTGGGGAACCCTGTTTTAAAAGAGTCATTTTTCCTTCAGGTCACACAAACACACGTGTGATGATCCGCAGGCGTCTGTTGGACTAGTTTTAAGGGATTATATTGTTTGGCTGGGTTTGTCTCTCTGTATAGGTGAGTAGCAGATTTACGGTTTGCTGACTTTAGGGGAAGGGAGCTGGGGATACGAAAAGAGAGGGGTAGAGGGGAAAGGGCACCGTGGGTGACAGATAGACGCTTGACTATCTTCATGCATGCTGGTCCACACTGCAGCTTAAGCCGTGTTTCCACCGCAGGAACTTTCCCCAGGAACTAGGGACTTTGGGCTGGTGCGCAGTAACCATGGTCTAAATGAAGATCCGGGTAAAATATTCCCCCTCAGAAAGTCCCTGTTCATAAGGTAGTACTTTTCCGAAGTTCTGGAACTTTCGGGGGTGGGACGTGGGTGCTGAACATGCTGATTGGTTGAGTTCACGCGGCATTTTGATTGGTTGATTCCATGCAGCATTTTATTTCAACCACCATTTTAAAAAGTTCCTGGGACAAAATGTTTCAATTGTTCCGATTGTATCGTTTGAATTTCAATGATTACGATTCTGCTTATCAATTCTGATTCGTATAGATTCCTAATTTTGATTCCAATTAAGTAAGTTGATTCAACTTAATTCAACTTACTTTTTCCGTAAGTTGAATAGGGAAGGCGTTTGACGTAGTGTGAGCATTTTGAACTGCGAGAGTTTTCCACTTTCGCTAACGGTGAATACAGAAGGCGGTCTGTCGGAAGCTAGATATTTTATTACATAATTTGGTAAATATGGATTTTTTTTTACTCAAATGCATCGCTTCGCTTCAGATGGACTTTATGGAGGACGTTTATGATAGATGGTACTTTCTTGAGCTTCATACTTGTTGGTCCCGTTCACTGCCATTATAAAGCTCGGACGTGTCAGGATATTTGTTAATATAATGCAGATTGTGTTTGTCTGAAAGAAGAAAGTCAGATACACCTAGGATGGCTTGAGGGTGAGTAAAGCTTGTGGTAATTTTCATTTTAAAGTGAACTAATCCAATTCCGGAATCGGAATCAATTTTCAATTCCCAGAGGTAATGCACATGCTGATAAAATACACAGCTTCACAAAAAAAACTCAACAACATAACTGTATCTGCACTATATATTTTCTGTCTGTTATCACTGTGATTTGACCTTAATACTTGACAATACTTGTTAAAACTGTGGAATCCAAATAGATGGATGGAATAGATGGAAATAGAAGTCCAGTGAATAACCTGAAATGGTACAAAAGTAAACGGTGAACTGCCAGAGGTTAAAAAAAAAAAAAACGTTTAGGTTACCAAAAACGGAAAAATAATGTACATTTCAGAGTTATACAAAAAGGCCTTTTTCAGGGAACAAGTAATGGGTTAACAACTTACAGCTGTTCTGCAGCAATGGAAGTAAATTAAGCCTTGAAATTTGATGCTAACAATTCCTACAGGTATCCCAACTTTTGTTGATTACTTACAAACCCTCCGTCTGTATAAAAGCAGTGTTGGAACAGACTGTGTTACTACACCCTCTTAAGCATTATTTGGACAGTATTGTACCGCAGGAAGTAGTATATTGCTCTCAAAATGGCAAGAAAAAGGCAATTAACAAAGGAAGACAGACAGACCATTATAACCCTTAAAAGTGTAGGTCTTTCCTTTAGAGAAATTGCAAAGAAAGCCAAGGTGTCAGTGAGTACAGTTTCCTATACCATCAAAAGGCATTTGGAAACTGGAGGAAACTCTGACAGGAAGAGGTCTGGCAGACCCAAAGCCACAACAGAATCAGAAGACAAGTTTCTGAGAGTCAACAGCTTGCGTGATAGGCGGCTCACAGGATAACAGCTTCAAGCACAGCTTAACACTGGTCCAAGTAAGCAAGTCTCAGTTTCAACTGTGAAGACTTAGAGCTGCAGGTTTGACAGGTCGAGTGGCAGTGAGAAAGCCATTGCTAAGATGGCAAAATAAGAAAAAGAGGCTTGCCTGAGCCATGAAGCACCGCCAGTGGACTACTGAAGACTGGAAGAAGGTGTTATGGACTGATGAATCGAAATTTGAAATCTTCGGTTCATCACGCGGGGTTTTTGTACGCCGTCGAGTAGGCAAAAGGATGGTTCCTCGGTGTGTGACACCAACTGTCAAACATGGAGGAGGAAGCGTGATGGTCTGGGGCTCTTTGGCTGGATCCAGAGTCAGCGACTTGCACAGAGTGAGTGGCACCCTGAACCAAAACTGCTACCACAGCATTTTGCAGCGCCATGCAATACCCTCTGGTATACGCCTAGTTGGTCAGGGGTTCATCCTACAGCAAGATAATAATCCAAAACATACCTCCAGGTTATGTCAAAACTACCTTAGAAGAAAAGAACAAGACGGTAGGCTTCAAATCATGAAATGGACAGCACAGTCTCCAGACGTAAACCCCATCGAGCTGGTTTGGGATGAACTGGACAGAAGGGTGAAAGCAAAGCAACCTACAAGTGCAACACATTTGTTGGAACTTCTGCAACAGTGTTGGGAAGAACTTACCGAACAATATTTGATTTCCATTGTAGAAAGAATGCCATGAGTGTGTTCGGCTGTTACATCTGCAAAAGGTGGCTACTTTGATGAGTTAAAAATTTAGATAAAATTTAGTTAAACAAAACGATTCCAAGATTTCGTTTTTATCTCTAATTGTTTATTTCTATGCTTTAATTTCAGAGTACATTGAGACATTAAACTGTATATATATATATATATATATATATATATATATATATATATATATATATATAATTTTTTTTTTTTTTTTTTTTTTTTTATTATTATTTTATTTATTTATTTATTTATTTTTGAGTTAACCGCAGCACTACTTTAGCTTCCCTGTTTATGTTACTGTTTCATACGTAGTGAACCTCAGCTGAGTAGATGTCATATTCAATTTGTTATAAATGAAAGGAAAGCCGCGAGAAACATAGACATAAAGTCTGTTCAGTGGGTTTTACTCTTGTGTACTTTTGGGTTCTGAAAAATCCAAAATAATTTTCATTGATCAAAAAACTGAAATAAAGACAACAATTGGCTAATTAGAGCAAACTTTAAGAAAGTACAACAACCTCGTTTTCTCTCAAGTCAAATTAAACATGACATTTACCCAGGCGTTCGCTCTCTTGTGATTTATTTTGGCATGATATAGCGGTAATTGTAAGTGCGATATATACAGTAAGAGTGTCCAGATGTGCACAGACAAGACAGTGTGTGTGTGTGTGTGTGTGTGTGTGTGTTCTGCATGTGTTGTCGCATGTCCCGTAAGCCCCAGGAATGTGTACCCTGATCCCGCAGGGAGTGAGCGGGAGATATGAGACACAACCCTCTGAAAGGAGATAAATGAAGAAATGGAGAGAAAGATGTGGAGATACATGAAGAGGAAACTTTGAAACTTGCTCGATTTACAGTGCGATAAGATGAAGCTGTGGCATCCAGTCACACGTGTCCACTGTCATATCAGGATTTCGCAGAACAGAAGATAGAGATCTGATGAAATGAGTCAAATGGAGCAGAAGATGCTTTTGGAATTGTTTGAGAAAGTCAAATTTAAACTGTTTACTTTCTTAAACATGCCTTATTTTGCTTGATTTATCAATGCAATGCAGGATCTTTCATCAAAATATAATAATTTTCTCCATCTCTGACACATCTTTCCTTGACTATTCTGAGATATACTGCCAACTTTTTTTTAATACAATCAGTCAAAAATATCACATTACACAAGTGAAATTGGTTGTGAATGCAGTTTCATGTTGACTTTCATTACCCTATTTACATCAACAGTGAAAATGAGCTATGGCAAGAACATAACATCAATTTTAAATGAAAATTGAAAATATGAAAAATAAAAGCTAATTCCAAAATATTAATAAATATCATAACAGTCTTTAAATACTTGATTGTCTTGGCATTTTAGACAATCAATTTCATTTTTGGATTTAATTTACTTGACATTTATTAGCTGTTTTTTAGCTTTTAGAGAGCTTTTTACACTCTGTAAAAAATATAAAACTTAAACTTGAAAATATAAACATTAAAGCGAATTAAAAATATTAATAAATATTATGAGTAAGCAATAAAGTAGGAGAGGCATGAAAGTATGAAGTATGAAACAACACCCCTCAGCCGTTATTCACGATACAGCACTAGCCTCGAGTACCTTATTGCTATTATACAACGGTTACAACACAATACAATGCTACTTTCATGAAGTAAAATCCGCAAAAGCCTTCCTTCCGCCGGAAAAAATAGTCCCTGATCAAGAACAGCAACAGAAGTTACATTATTACGCCATTAGATGGCGGCAAAGACTGTCTTTATGAGTGTGTCAGTCAGTAGCGAGGACTTTTACTTTGAAAGACTGAATTGTTGTGAACACGAAATGCTTTTACTAGAGCTGTCAGTCACGGGGAAACACATTAACTGTTAAAAGACAAGATATTGCAGGGTCAATTGAGATCAAACTGTTTATGTTGCTAAGGGTGTTGTGATTTAATCGTGAATAAAACACATATATTGACAAATCAGAATCAAGGACAGGAACTAACCGTTTTATTACAATCTATAAATAATACTAATGTAACACTAACCTATCCAAAATAAACCATGTTCTGTCATCCCTGATAGAAACACATTGTCTGGATTTAAAGTCATGTTCATGGCAAATATGATTAAAAGGCCTTAAAGTAAACACGAAATGTCATTCGCAACCCAATTTACAACTGTAATGTGAAACCGAATTACTACATGATGATTAAAATGATTGGGGGGGCATTGTGACTGAGGCGGACAAAGTTGTTACATTTTAACATGCCCGATATTAGCATAAAGGTGCTTTAAGAAATTAAACAGCCAGTTTTGACTTTATTTCAAAATTCAAGGCATTTTCTATAAAATTGTCCGCTAAATGACTGCACACTTTCTCCATTACGCTCTGAGCGACAAGAGTGCCAAAACTCAGTCTACGGTTCAGTGTTGGTGTACGTCCCAATGACGTGTCCCCTAAGTCACCCTCTTCCTGGGCTTGTAACAATATGAGTTTATGATGTTCTTGGCGCAACCGAGGCACGCTGTTTTCATTTCTGAGCTTGTTTTACTTTGAAAACGGTTCCTGGAGAAACGCCACGCTCCAATATTTGCAGATCTCGGCTTTCCCTACTATGTGACCCGTACTTAAATGTTAATCTCTTTTAATTTCACACTGAGATGAGTTCTGACTTTTGGCTAGAACAGCGTTTAAAGTCAGAGAGGAGGATGTAGTGATATCGCTTTATTTAAAGAGAACCTGTTTTTGGGTTCTGCTAGCGTCAACTTGTCTTGGACTTGTCCTTCACTTTTTTTTTTTTATAAAAGTGAAGGAAATTATAGGTCTTGTTTGGAAACAGGCTAATCATTTTGAACTAATCATTTGCACACATGTAGTTTTATTTGTATGCCTAATATGTCAAAAAACTTAAAAACTTCTTGTCTCGTCACTAAATTAGGAATTACATGAATCGCGTACATGCATTTTCAAATCAAACAGACATATTTGAGGAAAAACTTTCCATCACTGGATATTACTGACGGTCTTTTAACATTTCTGTCGCAAAACATGTATTAAATGTTTCACTGTTTACAACTTACCTCACTCTCTTTCAATGTTGGAATTCACGCTCTACTTCTTTGTACAGTAAACCCCACTTAATTTGATTTGATTGGCCGTCTCAATCATTTTGACATTGACGATTAGAATGAATTTTTTTTCATCTTAACAACAATTTTTAACAAAATTTATCCATTTATATTCATTTCTATACACATTATTTTTATCATATTCTCCATTGTTGCAGCACCTCTTTTCCCAGTCTGTCAGTATCGCACTATTTAGTTCCTGTCTCTTCTGAAAACACAAGGTGCTCTGATTGGTCGGCTGGAGCAGCGTGATGTGATTGGTCAACCACTTCGAGTACCATAACCTCGAGTTTTAAAGCACTACTAACTAAGGCTTCGCACCCTTTATTTTGCGTACGCCTCGGGCGGGAAATATTTAAACGAGGAATATCGGGAGGTGTTTGTTCCCGGAATTCAGAAACAGTGTTACTAATATAGAGAATAACTCCCTCTGGAATAACTTTAAGCTTTGTGACCTTTTTCATGCTCAAACAGCAACGTTAAACACTGAAGAAAGCTGAAAATGTAAAACCGCATGATAGGACCCTGTTAAAGCGATCCTCAAAACGCTTGACTGCAATGAAGTTATTTACAGGACGGAGCTCGCAGAAAAGATTCCCTTAGCTTGTTACTCCATCATCGGCGTGATTTTCAGGCCTGCTTTAGAGGGAAGATTTATGGCGTTGTGGTCGGCCGTCTGTAATCGAAGCCTGACTGGTTTTAACCGAACCCGAACGCTCTGTTTTTAGGCTTGTCGCGGTGCGGTGACATTATAATGCAACGATGTGCAGTTAAACGGGTTCGAGCATCATGGATATCTCAGAAATAGCTGAATGTGAATTATGGTCATGGATGCGTGACTAACAAGTTCACAGTGAATAGACGGGTCTCTTCCTGTGACCCTCAGCATCGGGGGTCGTTCTGGTCGTGACCCCATTGTCTACTTCCTCTGGTTCTTCTCCTCTGCTCTCCACTAACCCGCTCGTCTGGTTCTCAAGATCCGCTGACAGGTAGTTTAACGCTTAAATCCTGCTGCCCCTTGAAGTCGGTTACGTCTGGATTTTTAGCGCTTAGCTCCTCGTTTCCGGGACTCTCTGGCGTCAGGCCTTAAACTCTGAGCGATACCACACACACAGACAAACACTCACCTTATTATATATTCTGTTCTGTTTTGTTAGTTAAATATTTTACATATTTTAGTTGATTGTTTATTAATCTATATATATATATATATATATATATATATTAAATATCCTTAATAGTCATAAAAAGTAGAGATGCACCGATACTAAATTTTTTCAGATGTCGATAAACGATCATTCAGAATGATATCTGCCGATAACGATATTGATAGAATAGTGGTTCTGCCTTTTATACCTTCTTTTAAATGAATAATAATTAATCGTTATATTTTTAGTTGTTATTTTTTGAAAGAAATTCCTTTTCTCCATTTCATCAACTTGTTTCAGAGTAAATGGAAGCAAACACATTACTCAAACTAATATTAACACGAATTAACTAAATCCTGAAGATTAAATTAATATTTCTTAACTTTCTGAATGTTATTAGTTCATATAACTACTATTAATATTGAACATCAATCTGGTTTCTTAGCATTTTCTTTACACAAATCCAGTGCATTTTCCTGCCCTCTTTTGATTGGGTCAGTTGATTTATATTTATCTCTAGTCTTTCATTTGTCATTCAAAATGCTTCATGGGATTGTAGTTTTTTTCTCATTAAAGCCGTTAAGTAATTTTCAGATGCTTTTTTGCTTCAAAATCAAAGTTTGTAGCGCACCTCGTAGCTTGTTGGTTTGGTTCAAGACTTTTTTAAAAATATTATCCTATGGGTAAAATGAATGGAAAAAATACCACTGAAAAAGTGGATGGGCATTATTGCTCTTTATAAAAGTGTCAAGCATTGTTATATTTTTACTGCCGTTGATATTGACTGCTCCAGTTTTGTTATCTTATGTTGAATCTGTACTCAGATGGTTTGTGCTCTATCAGCGAGTGTTTATGAGATCTGTCACAGTCCGTTAGTTCATGTAAACTGATGTTTACGATGTTTCTTGCAGTGGTTTTCCATTGATTTTGCTTCATGAATTATATGGACATCAAGTGGCATCACAAGTGTTTGTTGTACAAAAGTAAAAAAAAAAAACAATGAACTGCTCAGAGCCAACAACATGCGATATGGAAACATTATGAACGTAACAAGGCTTAGTCGTTTTTCTCGATGTGTTAGTGCTATGAGATAGACGGCATCCAGAAACGGTCCATAAATAAAAAAGTCAGTATTTTGTGATCTGTAATTTTGTTTCGGATAAACATCCAGAGCTGTTGTGTAACACGAGGGGCGTTCAAACTGGCCGAGTTTGATTTCCTTTTTAGGTTTTTTTCTTGCGCTGTTATGTAAATAGGAGTTTGGTATTTAATTTTGCTGTCAACATTATTCGAAACAGACTTTTGTTTTCTGATGCAGTCGAGCTGAAAGCTGAAGTGTATTGAATTGTGTTGAACTCATAAGGCCCGTTTTGTTTATACCCGTTTTTTTGTGCATTTTATAGTCGTGCTGAAGTTTCGGGGCCTTTATTGGACAAATTCTTGTGTTTCGTGTAAAGCATAAAGATGCATTGTGAACATGAAGACTGAGACGTCTGTTCAGGTCTTCAGATCCTTGTTTTCTGTCAGTGTGTGTGTGTGTGTGTGGTCAGGTGTGTTGGCAAGGCCAGCAGCCAGTTTAATTAAAAAGCGAGGCACATGTGTATCTTGGGTCGGAGGAGGTGGAGATCAGTGTCTGCGCTCGGCACCTCATCTGATGCCGCCGTCACCTCGGCCCTGCCCCGCCGCAGCTGGCCGCATTCTTCCCTCACGCCGCCTCGCTGCCTCTCTAAGCCCTTTTAAATGAATTGCCTCACGGATTGGAGCCGGCCGCAGATATCTGAGGATTAACAGAGCAACTGAACAGCCCAGCAAGCTTTTATAATGAATTTCTGAGTGCGTCGTGTCCCAGTGTAACTTGCTTAAGGAGTCAGCATAAGTCCGCTTATGATGATGACACACTAGAAAACTGATCCTCTGCTAATCGTGCTCTTAACTTGGATCTACACGAATGTGTGCGGTAAAGCTGGATGTGTATCAGAGAGCGAGCATTTTTGTCGTGCACAGAAATATTTCAATGAATTACTAACAAAAGATTCTCTTACACTATTAAAACAAGTTCCATATGATGTCATAGAATAACATTTTTAAATGTTGTCATTGGAGAATTGTTTTAGTTGCATTGTTTTGAAAAAGAAAAACATGTTGCGTTCAAAAGTTTGGGGTCATTGTTACAGTTGGTAATAAAGTAATACGTTTTATTCTGCAAGGACATAAAGTGACATTAAAGGCATTTACTGCAAAATTTCTATTTAAAAAAAAAGTCAACAAAGAAAAAAATAAGCAAAAATATGAAGCTGTTTTCAACATAATAATAATCAGAAATGTTTCTTGAGCATCAAACCAGCATAGTAGAACAATTTCTGAAGGATCATGTGACTCTGAAGACTGGAGGAATGCTGAAAATTCAGCTTTGATCACAGGAATAAATTACATTTTTAAATACATTACAATGAGAAAATAGTCTCAATAATTTTCACTAATTTCACAATTTATTTATTTATCAAATAAATGCAGCCTTGGTGAGCCTTTAAAATTCTTACAGACCCCAAATTGTATTGGGATTTTAAAAAGCCCTGCTTCAGGTCAGATGAAACCTAGTCTCGCGTAGCCAGACCTTCAGACTGACGGCAGAAGGTCTGGACTCTATCGCAGCTTTCATTGGTCAAGGACGTTTGACTGACTTGTAACGCAACCAATCACGTTTATGGTGTGAAAATGTAAAGTCGATGTCCCTACAATAACAGACCGGCATGCACCTAATAAATTATTCATTCAAGAGCGTTATGCAAGTTTACTGCAAAAATGGAGCCACGAACTTCACATACTTTTGAAAATCCAGCGTTTAGTTGATCCTGGTAAGCGCTCATTGTCAGTTTTAAACATGACGGCATTTTTCTTCCATGAGGGGGTTTGGCTTCACAGCATTTGTTTCCAGGTGGACCATTAAATGGTTAGTTCACCCAAAAATTAAAATGCTGTCATTAATTACTCACCCTCATGTCATTCTACACCATGTCATTTGGAGCCAAAGTCACGTCAACTATTGAAGTCTCAAAACTCTAACAACGTAACGAAGCATTGTTTACTGAAATCACGTGATTTTGGTGCTCTGAACCACTGATTCGATATGTGTATATATATAAACAATACTAATGTAACCTCATGAACATTATATTTAAACTTAAAAGAGCCATAGAACCAACTCTATACAACTCAAACTGGTAGCAAGTGCTGCCACTGAAGAATCTTCATGATTAAAGCAGATGTTCATGGTGTTAAGTGTATATTTTGCCTCACTCCTTCTAGCAATTTCATTCTAACTTCATAGTTACATCCAGAGTGTTTAAATTCACATGCTGAGCACAGGCAGGAAGCCAAAGACATCTTCTGCTGTCCACATGTGACGTCTGAATTATGCAGTTTTATAGTTTAGTGCTCATGATTCCAGCCCCCATACAGTAAAATGCCAATATTTGAATATCTTGATAACTGTTTTAGATATAATTGATATTCTATATCTATATCTTGTCCCTGATGTTTTAGCAGTTCTATGAAGTAAATTTGGTTTTCAGCGTTCACGCAACCTATTAAAATGTTTTAATAATTTGTCATGTACATCTCTTTTTCCAATTTGATCTATTTTAACAACAGATTGTGTCGGATTTGATAAGTTGCTAAATAATTTTTTGGAGATTAAAAACGTAAAGTTCTTGCGATCAGTGTTTTGGTGTCTTGTTTCCTTTAAGCACCAGCACATGAATGTTTTTTCTGAAAAGCTCGCGTGGAACTGCAGAAGATTCTCCTACTACGTGTGACTGTTTTTTTGGTCTGGTTTTGATGTGTGTCCCAGGCTGCAGGTGGGCTGTTTGTTCTCATTCTCCACTAATCAGATCTGGATTTGTTTCCTGAAGTCTTGTCACGGCCCACACACACCTGTTTGGCAGGAGTGATGCTTTGTGTGTACGGTATGTTTAGAGACCCTGTTTTGTTTTTGAAGGACTCTTGTGTATCCCACTGGATGGACTTTAAAATCCAGCCTATATTTCCTGCTGAGTAATCTGTTTCTCATGCAAATTATAGTCGATAAAGTTATCCAGGTCTCAGGCTACATATTGACCACTCTGGGAAGAGGAAGTTATCGTTTTCTCTTATGTAGATGCTCATTAAGCCTCCGCTGCTGTTTCCCACACTGCTCTGTGTGTCTTGTGGGAGAGTGAAAGAAACGTGGGGATTTACTGGTGATAGTGACTGATGCGGTTCAACAAGACTTACACACGGACTCAACAGCCCACGTCCTTCCCAGACACATGTAAACAGGCCCCGGGGCTATGACTCTTAAATCATACAGTTTGGGTTTGACTCATGGAATCAGAACTTTTATTTTATAATATGTGATTTCAAACACTGCCAACAAAAATGCAAACAAAATGTGCAATGTGTTTGCTCCATATGTATTGTTGCCTCTATTACATTTGCATTTAATCATTTAGCAGACGCTTTTCTCCAAATGAGAGCAATAGAAGCAATCAAATCAACATGAGGGGAGCAGTATGCAAGTGCCTTGTTAAGTCCCAGTACATCTGGTTGTAATGAGAGGTAGAGTTGTGTGTCTTCGGCATAGCAGTGATAGGAAAAAACATGTTTCTAAATAACAGATCCTAGTGATGACATGTAGATGGAGAATAGAAGAGGTCCAAGCACTGAGCCCTGAGGTACCCCAGTAGCAAGAAGATTTAGCTGACACTTTTCTCCAAACGAGAACAATAGAAGCAATCAAATCCACATGAGGGCAAGTGCCGTGTCAAGTCGCAGTTATTCCTGCAAAGTGCACGTTGCAAGTATTTTTGTTTAAGTAAATAAATATAGAGACAGAATATAAAAAAAGGAAAATGCTAATATTACTGGGTCAAGTGTTGACGAAAAAGATATGGTCCATTATCCAGGCAGAAATGGCTGTCAGGCAGGCTTGGATTACGAACAGCAACTGTTGGATCATCTGGTTGGAATGAGAGGTAGAGTTGTGTGTCTTCAGCACAGCAGTGATAGGAAAAACTTTGTTCCTGAATGACAGATCTTAGTGATGACATGTAGATAGAGAAGTGAAATGGTCCAAGCATTGAGCCCTGAGTTACTCCAGTTGCAAGATGATGCGACTTGGACAACTCACCCCTTCAAAATACCCTGAAGGACCTATCTGAGTGGTAAGACCTTATCATGAGGGTTGAAAGGAAGATCTGGTGGTTAACTATGTCAAAAGCAGCAGACAGATCCAGCAAGATGAGTACTGATGATTTTGTTGCTCGTGCTCAAGGCTTCAGTAACTGAGAGCAGGGCAGTCTCAGTTGAGTGGCCACTCTTGAAGCCAGACTGGTTGTTGTCCAGGAGGTTGTTCTGTGTGATAAGTAGTCAGTTTGTTGAACAAAACTTTCTCAAGTGTCTTTGCAATGAATGGAAGTAGTGATACCCGTCTGTAGTTTTCTAAAAGTGCTGGATTTAGAGTGGGTTTCTTAAGCAGTGGGGTAATCCTAGCCTGCTTAAATGCTGTCCCACATTTCCCAAATGTACCAGTATGAAGAGAAGTGGTAATAATGTTAGTGAGTGCAGGTACAATTGAAGAAGGTTTTGAAAAGCGTGCGAGAATCAGGAAAAAATGTTCATTTTATTGAGATAGTGTGTGGTTTTAGCACTGGAGACATTTGCAGAGAAGGAAGAGTGACTGATACAACCTAAGATGGATCTCTCTCTCATTACTGAAAATGAAAGCCGTTACATTGTGAGATTTCATTACAGAACATTTCGATTTTCAGCACCATAAAAGTACAAAGGTGATCATGTTTGACCATAGCCACTGCATTAGGCTAGTCCACTTTATCGCAGATGAAGTTCTCCCACTCTCATCTATCACACAGCTGTCTGTCTTGTCTGTCTCCGCCTCTCTATTCCACCTCCATATCTACAGCACTTTGACTTCTCACACACGGCTGCCTGGATTCAGACCGTAGAGCCTTTAGTCTAATAATGCCATCATCATAATGAGAGTAATAACGTTGGTTTATCTGCGGATCTTGAGCGCACCTGCAGGTTATTTCATGGCTGAATTGGAGTTTACTGACAGCTATGACGCTCATGAGGCCACTGCTGGGATCTTCCTGCCAAATTCCTGCTACTTTTCTGATAAAAAAACGTTGTGCTGCAAAGAGCAAAACTAATTTCAGCCTGTGAAGCTCACAAAGGGCACTTTTAATATAGCAAGGACGCATACTTCCATACAGTTTCTGTAAATACCTGAATGACATTTGAAAAAAAGATTTCTATACAGATTACGGGTACTGCTTTCCATAATGCAGTGTGCTCATCTTGACCTTCCATATGCAGTTGTGATGAATGAACCACCATTAATATCAGTACTGATTATCTTCTCATTCACTCATTATTTAAATGGACTTCCAAAAGTTGAATACATTTTTGCACAAAGTAAAAAGTACAAGAAAGAAAAAAAGCTAAATAATTACAAGACACTAACTGGTTGAATTAATTATTAATTATAATTAGTTTTGATTTAATAATTAATTATGTAATGTAATAATAATAGTATTAAATGTTACTTTTCGTTTTGCTTTGGATGACACTGAATTAGACATGCAACATAATGTGACAAATAATTATTTTTTGCTTTAATTAATAATTATTTTAAGTTACATAATAATTAATAATTCATTAATAATAATAATTTTTGGTAACATTTTTAAATGTTACATGATTTATTATTATTGTTTTATTTAGCTTTTTAATTATTTTGCAAACTGGATGCCACATGCTAAAAAAAAAATCTTCGAATACATAATAATTAATAGTTCATTATAATTGTTGTTATTAATATAATCATTTTCTTTATTTAAGTGTTACTTTTTTTTAACACTGCATCGACCAATCAGCATTCCATATGTGATTTTATATTTCATTTTTAGCGTGAGTACAGTCAGTTGTTCAGCACATTTATGCACTGTCCTGACAGCCTGTGCTAATTGAATACAGTGTGTTTGTGTGTGTCCAAAGACTGCTTACATCTGGATTAGTGTCTTTCTCATGCGGAACGTCCCTCCAGCCCACAATGCAGCAGCGCACGTGTGTGTCGTTGTGTGTGAGTCCTTATACCCACTCAAGAATGAGTGTTTCAGCGTTCATTCATGACGGCCTGCCATGCGAAACTGACTCCTGGAGCTCAAAACACACACACACACTGTCCGCAGGGGTTCACTGGTGTGGGAATCACTTTCCTGGGTTTAGTTGCACTTGAGTAAAGCAGTGAAGTGAGGCATATCTGCCTTTATGTGTGGAGTTATTCCTCCCACAGGACAGTAGAGTTTCCTCGTTCATAGTTTAGCAGACTTCATAACAGTTCTCATGTGCGTTTTGTTTGGGTATCAATTTGTCTTTGATGTTTTCCTTTGGAGAAATGAAAAAAAGACGTGAATAATGGACATACAATAAGAGTATAGAGCTTAAAAAATTAGGGTTAGAGTTTTGTTTGCAGACTGTGATCAAATTCACCAAGAATGGGCTTTTTTTTCTGAGGAGAACTCCATTTGCTCTTCTTGTTTGCTGCTAATGAGAAACAATTGATTATAAGCACAGAACTTCTGCAATAATATAAGCTAGCTGGAAAACTTCTGGTGAAATTGTCACTTGTTTATGTAGTTCAGTATATCTACAGTGTCCTGAGGTAGCTTTAACAGCATCAATAGTGTAATACGTAGTTTATAGTCACTTAAATAGTCAAGCCTAGCATTAATTTAGTCATTCAAACGTAAGATGACATCAAGACTCGTAGGAGTGTAATCGGTTTAAAAGTCCAATCCGAATGAAAATGCTCCACCTCAATCGGAATAAAAATGACATTGTAATCGGTTTGAGAGGGGTGGGAGGGGAGGGGTTCCATAAACCGAACAAAAATAAAATTCTGCCATAAACGCGTTAAACCTATTATTTTGCGTCTACGTCATCACGTCAAGGGGTCGGGGTCATCAGAATGCAAAATGAAAATGAATCATACTGGAGTAAAACTAAAACAACAAATGAAATACTCAGAAGGAACTAATATGATAAAAATTAACGCTGTTGCTTGATTAAGAGCAACACTTTACATAAAAATAGCTAGCATAAGAAATAATGGAACTCCATGTTGACAGGAATAAAAGGATGTAAGCTAGTGTGCGCGTCACAAAGTCATTCCGATTGAAAGCGTAACACCATATCGGATTAGATACGTCTAATGTAAACAGTCTACCGAATCTCTCAATCGGAATGACAAATAAAAGTGTACGTAAACGGTGTTCCTCCTCAGCAAAATTCAATTCGACCGTCAGTTTTCACAGTTTCGTGTGGGGAAAAAAGCCTCAACACGCTGTGAATTAAAGATGTAGCGTTTACTTTAGTTAGAGTCATTGAATAAAATGCGAGTTGAAAAAAAAAGTGTGTTGAAATCGTTGACTGACAGCTTCTGTGTTATTGTAAAGGGAGAGTGCGTTCGTAATTCATTTCCAAGAAAAGTTTTTGTTTTTCATGAGGTTTTATACTTCACCTTGACAAAATGTGCTTTTAAACCAAGTGACTTTATAATGTTTAATATTTATTCAAAAGCGAAACTGAGTGAAAACTATTAGAGGAATGGCTAGAATATTAGCAAATAAATGCTACTCTGCCACCACCTGCTGGTTATAGTGTTAAATAATGTCTTTTTTTTAAATATAAAAGTGTTTTCAAATAGGGACAGTCTCAGAAGGATGAACAAATAATGTTTGTGGTCATCACATTAAAAATAACACATTCATATTCAAACGTTCCCTTTAGCATCATCTTTATTGCAATCAATAAAATTGGTTTATTGGCAAATTAGGCAAGTGTGATAACGACATTAAAATATGAATACAACATTAAAAAGTCAACCATTGATGGTTTTGTGTCGAATTACAGCTAACAATTATCTGGAAATGCCCAATCTGGCTTAACGAAAACTCGGAAGTAACCGTGCATAAAGTCAGTTGAGCTATTAAAGAGAATTCTAGAATTCTATTAAAGAGTCTTTTTCTTCAGAAATCTTCAGAAATCTGCAGATGCAGAGTAGTTGAACAACAACGAGGGTCATTGTTGAAGTGTGATGTACAGTGGTGCATTGTGGGAGGGAACGCTTGAGGAGTTTGTGTATTTCCTGCAGAGAAACTCCGACATGGGAACGCAAAGTTGCGCTAACAAAGCGTGGCAACCCCTTACCGACTTCAGAGGCCTGGGGCGAAGACGGGGGAGGGCAGAAGTCAACCGTCAAACACGCAATCCCACCAATCACTGCAGCGAGAAGAACCTGAGGAAGCGAAGCTTGCCAAGCATGCCATTCAGTTGATAGAACTGAACGTGGCCCGACATGTCGAGGTTTTTTTTACTGCTAGATCACTTCTGCATGACATTCTGTGGGGGAGTTGAGTAATTAGTAGTTTATTAGTGTGTAAACACAAGATATAATACTCTTATTTAAGTCCTCGCCTTTGTCCCGTGGGCTTTTTCTAATCCAGAGTGACTTCAGTATATTTACTGAAGGCTCAGTCGCTCTGGAGGAACCTGAGGTGATTGTGCTCAAGGCCACAGTTGTGTTGAAACATAAAGATGTAGAACTAAAAAAATAATGTTGTTCCAAACTCACATGACTTTGGTAAAGAATTTGATTGCTTTACTGAGCACTAGGGCTGTCAGACTCCAAACAGGAAGACAGAAACATCATAAAAGTTGTCTTTTATCATCATAAAAGCATTGTAAGCAATGACAGGTTTTCCTTTTTTTTGTAGTCGTATTGGTCATTCAGGACTCGCTGTTTTTAGTAAAGCAAAGATATTAAACAATTCATTCTGATGGCTCTACAAAAAATAAAAATAAAAGCAACAGTTTGCATCAATTTTTTTTGAGTTATGACAACTTTGCGTGAATTTACCAGCAAGCTACATTGACTTGTAACATAAACTCAAATTTTTAAGTTGATTACTCAGAAAAAATGAGTCGCTCCAACTAGCAGAGCTATCCAACTGCTGCCATAGCACATACATATTTAACATGTATATTTAATGAACAAGTAAAATACTACTTGTCACTGGTATTAGCACAGTCATTGCTTATAGAGTCAATGTCGTGTTTACGCTCATGTATCTACTTTTCGGCACAATGGTAAGCAGAAAAACTTAAACATTCAATAGAAACTCTTGTAAATGTCATACATAACAGCATTAAACACTAACAGGTCTCTCCCTTCGCTAAAAACAAATACATTAACATTAACATCCTCATTTTGTCCTGTGCAAAGCATGCAAATCCACTGCCAATAAGATATCAAGATAATTTTATTAAGTTACAACAACCTAATTTAAAAAAAAGCCAATTAACGCAGGGTTTGGACTTTAAATTACAGACGATATTAAGTTGATGTAATGATCAACATTATTATGTCAACAGAACTCTACAAAATTATGTTTGCAACTTAAAATGTTTAATTAAAACAATAAATTAGAATTTTTAACTCTTTCAACCATGCATTTATTCAGGTTGCAGTAACAGGTCCCCTGAATTACTATTTAGAGTGTACCATCCAAATGTTTGGGATCAGTAGATTATTAGCATTTCTGAAGGAAGTCACCTATGCTCCTCAAGGCTGCATTTCTTTGATCAAAAATACAGTAAAAACGGCAATATTGTGAAATATTAGTACAATTTAAAATAATTGTTTTCTATGTGAATATATTTTAAATTGCAATTTATTTCTGTGATCAAAGCTGAATTTTCAGCATTATTACTCCAGTCTACAGTGTCACATGATCCTTCAGAAATCATTATGATTTGATGCTCAAGAAACATTTGTGAAAATGTGTTTTTGTGGAAACAGCATTACATTTTCTGTTTAAAAAATCCTAGTGGTCCCAATCTTTTGAACAGTAGTTTATATATTTCTTAATTTCTAAAATGTATTTTATTAAATTAAATTTTTTTTTTTATTATTAAATAATAAATAAGTAATAAAAATTATATATATATATATATTATAAACATTGTATATAAAGGCCTGTTAGAGTTTATTAAATTAAATAAGAAATAATAATAAAAATCTACTAGCTCCTGGTCACTGTATACTGTATATTCATTGTATGGAAATGAAAACTGTGAATGAAATCCATGTAACACTGAATAAATGATAAATGCTTTGGTGAACTTCTCCTTTAAAGGAAGTGTTCACCCAAAAATGAAAATTTTTTCATTACTTACTACCCTTAAGTTGTTCCAAACCTGAGTTTCTTTCTTGTATTGAGTACAAAAGATGATATTTTAAAGAATGTTGGTAACAGTTGACGGCACCAATTGACTTCCATAGTAGGAAAAAAAAATACTGTCTGGCTACCAACAATCTTCAAAATATCATCTTTTGTGAAGACAGAAGAATGAAATTCATAGAGGTTTGGAAGAACTTAACGGTGAGTAATTGAAAACAAGCATTTTTGGGGTGTACTATCCCTTTAAGAGCTCTGCCCCAGGGCACAGTTGTGGCAGCTCATGGTATTTTGTGGAGTGCAGGAGCTTGAAGTGATCGGCCGTGTCCCACGCTGGGATGTGTTTGATGTGGCTGTAAGGTTTGATCTGGTTTCTCCCACACTTGCTCCGATTCAAACCGACGCGGGAAACACGCCCCGCTCCCAGCAGCATGTGACTCAAAATAGATGCTCATGTTGCTGTTGTGACCCCGGCACCCATCCATGCCTAAGGCGTCCACGGGCACAGAGATAAATGTGGCTTTGTATGTGTGAAATACGCTCGGATTCCAGTCCGAGGTCAAGCGGTCAGATTAAAATGACACCGATCTGCTGTTTTGAAATGTTTGTGTCTGATCAATGAAGTAGATTGTTGGAGAGCCGATGTGGTTTTCTGTATTGATGCAAGTTTATTTTGCTGCCTATGCTGCCTCCAAGTGGTGCGAGGACACTATTGATACTTTTGGTGCAGCCTTATTGGGTCTAATTATTTTTATCACACTTTGAGCTCATGTTTATATGATTAAAGGTGCAGTAAGCAATTTCTTAACACTGTTGATGTTTGAAATCAGGCCAGACAAACACGCCCCTCCCTTCATTGCTCCGCCCCCAAAACACATGAACACGTCCCTTGGATGTCCCTTTATCATAATTATATTTTAAAATGTTAAAAGCTGAATTTTGCTGAATCTTCAGCATCATTATTCCAGTCTTCATGTCACATGATCCTTCAGAAATCATTCTAATATGATGATTTGATGCTCAAGAAACATTTCTGATCATTATCAATGTTGAAAACTGTTGTACTGCTTCTTATTTTTATCAAACCTGTTTTTTCAGAATTATTTGATGAATATAAAGTTCAAAGTAACAGCATTTATTTGAAATAGAAATATTTTGACATTATAAACTGTCACTTTTGATCAATTCATTTAATTAAAAAAAAAACTTTTGACTGCTGGTGTATAAAAAAATAAGTTCAAGATGTTTTCGCTGTGAGAAACATGTCAGTAAATATCTGTTTTATCCACAGGACTCTGATGCCACTGTTTGATCCAGACTCTGGACTACTCATTGTGTCTGGATATGTATGTAACCAGTTATTAACATGCTTTAAGACATTTTTAATCTCTGCAAAGCTTTATTTCTAATATTAATATCATTATAAATCATTTTTTATCAGGGTGAGAGTGTGATTGACTGTTTTGAGGTGAACACCAGTGAGCCCTACCTGTCTCAAGGTAACATGGATAATTTTTCTTGATGCTCTTCTTTTAAAAAAAAAAAAATATATATATATATATATATATATAAAAGAAATATGTATAATATAAATATATATATATATATATATATATCATGAAACATGCTTATCTCTCTCTGTTGCTCTTTTCCTCTCAGTGAGTCACTGTTTGACGGATGCATCAACCCGTGGCGTGGCTCTGGTGCCAAAATTGGCTCTGGATGTCAGCTGCTGTGAGGTTTTACGGCTGATGCAGCTCACAGACAGCTTCATAGTGCCCATCAGTTACCAGGTGCCTCGCAAGGTGAGGACTAGCACACCGTTAACCTTAAATAAACACATCAAGGTCTGCTGAACCGACACGGTAAAAGTCTCTAATGCACTAGGTTTGCCCTACACCAAATATGATGCATAAGCTGATGACACCCTGTAACAGGGATGTGATTTCCATATTTTCTGACCCACATGAGTTGTGTGAATCTAAATTTGTAGTGAGAGTCATTTATAAATGTGTCAGCAAAAGAGAAGCTTTAAAGTCTCTCAGTGGTTTTCTGCCAAAATAAAAGTTTATTGTTTGAAAGCAAAGAAATGAAGCCAACTATTTCAGTATTGTATTCTTATAAAATAAACTATAATACTATAATAATAAAAATTCTTATTATATGTATTTTTTTCACACTACAAGAGTATTATTGCGATAGTACTATATTTATAATTTCTTAAGTCCTTTAATTTACATAATTTAATTTAATTTAACATTTTCAATTATATAATATATAATAATTATTATTATTATCTAATTGTTTTTACACTATAATAGTGTTTTTATAATAGTGAAATATTTCTTCATTAATTCATATATGTTATTAATATTGTATAAAATATATATATATATATAATAATAAAATAATTTAAAATAATAAATACTTTTTTATTTTTAGTACAATAGTATTAATGCAATAGTAATGTTAATTTGCTTATTGTATGTATTTATATTATATTTATTTATCTTTTATATTTATTGTATTTATACATTAAATAGAAATCAAATAAATGTTTAATAATAAATTATTATATTAATACTTGTTTTTATTTTGCAATAGTATTATTGCTACTTTTCAATACTAATATATTTCTTTGTTTTATTATTAAAATTTAAATAATAATAAACTATTGTTAATATTTTATAGTCATTTTGAATGGGGGTTTTCCTTCTTTTTTGTCCTTACCTGATCAAATACCTGATGTAAGATCATGTGTGTGTCTTGAACATTTTTCTATCATCACTGGAACGTGAAGTACAAAATCATCTAATCTGAATCTGAATTGTGTGTTTCATGCGTATCAGGCAGGACAGGACTTCCATTCGGACTTGTATCCGGACACTGTGGGTCACACCGCGCCCATGACAGCAGAGGATTGGTGGAAAGGAGAGAACAAACAGGTCTGTTGAAAGCAACTCATTTCACTTCTGTTTTAATAATGGAGCTGAAAATTGATCAGTATGAGCGATGCTTAGAGGGGACAGAATGAAAAAATAAGAGGGAAAAGTCATTTCAGATGCAGAGAAAGTTGCTTTATTAAGCTTTATTTAACTCTATAACACTTCTCTGTGACAGGTGGAGCGAGTGAGTCTTCACCCGAGCAAGAGGCCAAAGTCCAGCGCTCCATCAGCTAAGAAGACGCCAGCTAAGGATCTGCCCCGCGACAAGAGCAAAGAGGTTTGTGAGAGTAACACCAGGAAAAATGCCTACTTCACAGAAATTATCTTCCAATAATGGCTTTCTCTCTATTTCTCAGGAGGCCTCAACCTCCAGCAGTCCCCTTAGCACCCCCAGCAGCAGTGCCGCCCCGTCCCGCTCCCCGTCCTCTACCAGCGGACTGTCGTCTGGCTTCCTGCCGAGCCCGAGCCCCAGT
>CM074277.1:30318900-30436400 GCA_037194245.1 Opsariichthys bidens | reverse complement strand
ATCCTCACTGGGAAGGTGCGTGAGTGTGTGTCCATATTTAACCTTAAAAATGACCACTAATTTACAATAACAACCAGATTAGTGCAACAATGTGTTTGTTCATCCTTTGATCTTTCAGGGTGACACACGTGTTTATATATACGAGATTGTGCCTGAAGCGCCGTACTTCATGGAATGTAGTAGTTTTCATTCCTCTGAACCACACAAGGTATTATTGCTGTTGATGTTTTAGTATTGTTGTTGTTGTTGTTGTAATATTCCTCTTGCCATTTGGCTATTAGTTCTATTATTGCTCTAACGTCTCATAAAGAGGTCATATTTTAGGTCATATTTAACCCTGAAAATAACAAGAAAATTATTATTTGCATTAAGCAGTGTTATTTTAGTATTCTTGAGATACTGTTGTAGTTGTAATGATATTTTGAATGAGTTTTTATTGGTATATTTTCCATTTTCATTGTTTTTTCAAAAACTTTTACAAATCTTTTTCCTTGTTGTCTCAGGGGTTGTGTTTCTTGCCAAAAACTGAATGTGATGTGCGTGATGTGGAAGTAGCTCGAGCTATCCGACTCAGCAAGACAACCATTGAACCTGTGGCCTTCAGAGTGCCCCGTGTCAGGGTAAAAGACCCTCTCACCACAACAAGACAACACTGACCTCTAGTGGGCATTTGGAGAATAAATAGTACAAGATTCTCCTGCTAAATTAACAAATGTAATTTTTTGAATCCATCTTCACTCCACAGAAAGAGTTTTTCCAGGATGATGTATTCCCTGAGACTGCCGTGTGGTGGGAAGCATCTCTGACCGCTGCTGCCTGGCTCTCTGGATCCGACGGACAGCACCGCAAAATCAGCCTGCAGCCTAAAGACATGATGCCCGGTACGGCTCAACATCACCAAACATAATTCACAGAATGTCTTTCCAAAACTAGTATATGAAATCTGATACCATAGTTTTAAAATACCCTTCCTTATGGCTTTTTATTCAGTGAGTGAAGCACCAAAAGAGGCTCCTGTGAGGAAGTACCTGCCTTCCTCTGTCTATCTGGAGGAGAAAACTGATGAACAGAAGAAAGAGGAGGTGTCTATCTGTTATCTGTCTGTCTGTCTGTCTGTCTGTATATCCATCTATCTATCTCTCTGTCTGTGTATCTGTCTGTCTGTGTATCCATCTATCTATCTATCTATCTATCTATCTGTCTGTCTGTGTATCGTATCTATCTATCTGTCTGTATGTCTATGTCTGTCTGTCTGTCTATCCATCTATCTATCTGTCTGTCTCTGTATCTATGTCTGTCTATCTGTCTGTCTGTGTATCTGTCTTTCTGTCTGTCTATCTATCTGTCTGTATGTCTATCCATCTATCTGTCTATCTATCTGTCTGTCTGTGTATCTGTCTTTCTGTCTGTCTATCTATCTGTCTGTATGTCTATCCATCTATCTGTCTATCTATCTGTCTGTCTGTGTATCTGTCTTTCTGTCTGTCTATCTGTCTGTCTGTGTATCTATGTCTATCTTTCTGTCTCTCTGTCTATCCATCCATCTATCTATCTGTCTGTCTGTGTATCTGTCTGTCTATCTGTCTATCTATCCATCTATCTGTCTGTCTGTCTATCTATCCATCTATCTGTCTATCTATCTGTCTGTCTGTCTGTCTGTCTATCCATCTACCTATCTATCTATCTGTCTGTCTGTGTATCGTATCTGTCTTTCTGTCTGTCTGTCTATCTATCTATCTATCTATCTATCTATCTATCTATCTATCTATCTATCTATCTATCTATCTATCTATCTATCTATCTGTCTATATGTCTATGTCTGTCTGTCTGTCTGTCTATCCATCTATCTATCTGTCTGTCTCTGTATCTATGTCTGTCTTTCTCTCTGTCTGTCTGTCTATCCATCTACCTATCTATCTATCTGTCTGTCTGTGTATCTGTCTTTCTGTCTGTCTATCTATCTGTCTGTATTTCTATCCATCTATCTGTCTATCTATCTGTCTGTCTGTCTATCCATCTATCTGTCTGTCTGTCTGTCTTTGTATCTGTCTGTCTGTCTCTTCATCTGTCTATCTATCTATCTATCTATCTATCTATCTATCTATCTATCTATCTATCTATCTATCTATCTGTCTATATGTCTATGTCTGTCTGTCTGTCTGTCTATCCATCTATCTATCTGTCTGTCTCTGTATCTATGTCTGTCTTTCTCTCTGTCTGTCTGTCTATCCATCTACCTATCTATCTATCTGTCTGTCTGTGTATCTGTCTTTCTGTCTGTCTATCTATCTGTCTGTATTTCTATCCATCTATCTGTCTATCTGTCTGTCTGTCTATCCATCTATCTGTCTGTCTGTCTGTCTTTGTATCTGTCTGTCTGTCTCTTCATCTGTCTATCTATCTGTCTGTCTGTCTATGTCTTTCTGTCTGTCTGTCTATCTATCCATCTATCTATCTGTCTGTCTGTGTATCTATGTCTGTCTTTATGTCTGTCTATCCATCTATCTATCTATCTATCTATCTGTCTGTCTATTTATCTGTCTGTCTCTCTGTGTGTGTGTCTGTATTTCTGTCTGTCTATCAAGTTGTCTGTCTATCCGTCTGTCTGTGTGTCTATCTATCGTTCATCTATTTATACATATGTGTGTTTCTTGCAGTTGCTCAGTGCCATGGTGGCTAAGCTGGGAAACAGGGAAGATCCTCTGCCACAGGAGTCATATGAGGGGGTGGATGAAGACGAGTGGGTGAGTGAAGAAACGACCACTCCCCCCCACAACCACACACACACACTCACACACATTCACACACACACACGCCTGCTGATCCATGACATTCGTGACTGATTCATACATGTTCTAAATCATGTCTTTGTGTGTGTTTCAGGACGACTAACACACAAGCCTTGCCTCGCGGTCAAGTCAGGGTGCCAAAGCAGACATGGGACGTGCCTGCTGTATTTTAATCTTGCCATTCCAGGGTGCCATTGTATCTTTGAACCTCATAAGCGCTCCTTATCCCATCAGCTTCACCTCCAACGGCCTGCTGATTCACTCTCACACACTCCTCTATCTTCCAGATAATCGACCCGGCATCTCTTTGCATAACTGGAGTATTAATATCTGCTATTAATGGCGAAATATGATTCCTTGCACATAAACACATTCATACGCATAGCTCAGATGTTCATCTCAGACGCATGATGCACATTTAAAGTAAGACAGGGTTTTTATTGGTGTCATTTTTAATGATGGGCATGATTTTTGTACTGCTGTTATTGACTGTATGATGACTGCATGATAGCACAAGCCTTCCTTGATCTGTAACACAAAACCTCTCTGGGTGATTTTATTGGTGACATGTGCACTTAATAACATCATTTGACTTTTAAAACGTGGTTAAATGTACGTTAATATTGTGGTAATTTGTGGGATTAAATGTCACCTCCTTCAGGTGCAAGAGACTTTTCGGCGTTAAGATATTTTTTAGTACGTCTGGAGCAAAACTTTCTGTGTACCTCTAATTGAATGATCTTGAAAACACTCCTTTTTAAAACTGGAATATATTCCTCTATGTATGTTTCCTTCTGCTCAACCTCACACACAGTATTAACACAAATCTACTTCATGAGGGTTTTTTCTCCTAATCAGGTCTATCACAAGGCAATACAACTCATTTAGTTTTTTTTTAACTGAACCTGTTTACATATGTCAGTAAAGGAACCATGCATGTTAAGGCACTCGTACCATGTGATGTCCTGTGCTTGACATGTGACCATGTACTCACACATAAACGGTAGATGTTAATAGATATATGTTGTGCTTAGTGTTTTTTAAATGTGAGCTAATTTTGTTACCAATTGGATGATTTTGGGATGCTTTTCATGGCACTTGTAATTGCTTTAATTTTAATCCTTTATAGGCAATAATGTTTTACACCTCTCTTTTGGAATGGGATCAGTCTTGTTGGAATGTTTCCTCAAAATAAAACCTTGAGAGCTAAGAAAAACGAGTTCTGTATTTAATAATGCTAATCATCATAATCGTATTATTATTATCATTAATTATCATGTAATAACTATGTAATTATTATAAATAATTACAAAACCTTTGAAAGAACCCATAAGAAATTTCCGAGAGAACCTATCGCAAATTATTTTTATTATTCACAATTATAAAATGTAGAGTTTCAATACAAGAAACTCTAATCTAAATATCTTATCTTATAAGTAAAACAAGGGGTTTAATTATTAAGAGTTATTTAAAGAATCTAAATATAGATAATTCTTGAAAAATCATTTTGAAAATAAAAATGATGGTAGGCTATTTTCTTAGCAGAGAGCTGGTTAGTTAAAATGCATTTCAGTTCAGACTACATGCTTTAAAAGTAATTTGTTACATATTTCGTTAGATTACCCAAGTTTTTAAATACTTTAAAATACAAATAAGTACGTAACACACAAAAAAGGTAATTGCAAGTTTTTATCTCACAATTCTGACTTTTTTTCTCAGAATTGCATGATATAAATTTGCAATTGCGAGTTATAAAGTCAAAATTGTGAGATATAAACTCGGAATATTGAGAAAAGTCAGAATTGCAAGCAAAGAAGTTTTATATGCAATTGCAAGGGAAAAAAGTCAGTATAGGCAAGTTTTATCGTGCAATTCTGACTTTATAAAATGCAATTATGAGTTTATATCTCCAAATTCTGAGCAAAAAAAGAATTGTGAGATGCAAACTCGCCATTATGAGGGGAAAAAAAATCCTCATATTGTAATGACCTTTTTTACATTTACAAAGGACTCACAAACAACTATCACAAAACGTGAAAACAGGCGTGGATCATCCAGTAATGACAAGACAGTAAAGATTCAAGGGTAAAACTCTGCTATGTGAAATAGATCCCTCTTATTTTGCTAAAATTATTAAAATGTTGCATATTCTGCGAGGGTATGAAACTTCTGAACAGAAATGTGGCTCAGCTTTTTCAGACTGTCAGAGTCAGAGAATCACCAATGGCTGTTTACATGAAGTTAAAATTCAAAGTAATCACTTTGGTAATCTAAAATACTTTTCAGATGTAATTGTAATCTGATCACCACCCATTTCAAATGTAACTAATGAAATATAGTTACTCAAATTTTGTATTTTAAAAACGTAACTAAGTTACATGCATTTCGTTACTCCCCAATCCTGTTCTTATCGCCCATGGTCATCCGGGATGCCCTATGGAATGCAATCCCAACTGTACGCCTCCATTTAAAGTGATAGTTCACCCATGTATGAGATGTTTTCTTCTGTTAAACACAAAGGGAGATATTTAGAAAAATGTCAAACAGTTGATGAACCCCATTGACTTCCATTTTTTTTTCTCGTACTATGGAAGTCAATGGGGTTCATCGACTGCTGCGTTACTGACATTTTTCGAAATATCTCCCTTTGTGTTTAACAGAAGAGAGAAATTCATACAGGTTTGGAACAACTCGTGGGTGAGTAAATCATAACGGAATTTTCATTTTTTTGTGGTGTACTATCCCTTTAACATCCTCCAGCCAGCAGGTGTCAGTGTGTGTTGAGCGTTTTAGTGGCTTTTCTTCTCCGGTTTTATCAACCTTGATGGAGCTGCACGTGAAAACATTCGTCCTCGGCTGAAGTATTTAATATCAGATCCATTATGGTATGTTCAAATATTTATATTCAGATTATAGTCGCTTTATGTCGTTAGCTCTATATGTAATGTCTATAAATTATATCGAGTGGGCCATTCGTTGTCAGTCTTATGCAACGACCTTGTATTTCATTTTCGTAATAAGAATAATGTCATGTTGTCTTATGAACAGAATATGGTTGTATGCTCGAATAATGAATGTTTATGACAGCAGAAAAGACTGTTGAATGTTGGCTTAAAGACGTTTTATTATTAGATGTTTTGTTTAGTTCAGTTATCAATAAACATTTTTTATTATGGAACTTTTATTAAATTTGATGACCTCTTGCATGCAATCTTAGGACCCTTTCCTGATGTTTTATGTTCTGTTTTGTATGTTTTTGTGTTCACACAGGCCAAATATCTGGCTCAGATCCTGGTGATGGGCGCTCAGGTGGTCGGACGAGCTTTTGCAAGAGCTTTACGTCAAGAATTTGCAGGTAGAAATGCTGTTATGTTCATTTATTTGAAGTAATATCATATTAATGATGAATAGCATGTTAGTATTATTAACTTTTGTTGTCCATTAGCCTCTCCCCATTTTATAATTGCTAAACGTTCTTGTTGATGTAGATCTCATTATAGTTTTAGGTAAATGGTTGGTTTATTCCTCACCGTCAAGCTGTTCTACACCCGTAAGACCTTCATTCATCTTCAGAACACAAATGAAGATATTTTTAGTGACATCCAAGAGGTTTCTGTCCCTCCATAGACACATGTAATGCAACTACCACTTTCAAGCCCCAAAAAGGTATCATAGCAATAATCCATGCGACTCCAGTAGTTTAACATCAATTTTATAAAGGACACCGTTGTTGTGATACCGCTTTATTTCAAAAATATTAATCTCTAGCATGAGTTCTTGAGAGCACCACAACTCATGCATGCCGTGTTGACATTGGAGATTCACATTTTGTAAATAAAGTGGTGTTTAAACCACTGGAGTCACATGGATTACTTGAATGATGTCTTTACCACCTCTCTGGGGCCTGAAAATGGTAGTTACGTTGACTGTCCTTAGATGGACAGAAATTTTCTCAGATTTTTTTAAAAAGCTCTTAATTTGTGTTCCAAAGATGAGTGACAGTCTTATGGGTGTGAAACGACACCCGTAAGACCTTCGTTCATCTTCAGAAGACAAATTAAGATATTTTTGATCAAATCCGATGGCTCAATGAGTCTGACAGCAAGATAATTAACTCTTCCAATGCCCAGACAAACATATTTAAAACAGTTCATGTGATTTCAGTGGTTCAACCTGAATATTATAAAGCGATGAGAATACTTTTTGTGCGGCAAAAAACCCCAAAATTACGACTTTATTCAACAATATCTAGTGGTGGGCGATTTCAAAACACTGCTTCATGAAGCTTTACGAATCTTTTGATTCGAATCAGTGGTTCGGTTCGTGTATCAAACTGCCAAAGTCACGTGAACCATTGAAATTGCGAATCGCTTATGATGTAACGAAGCCTCATTTTACTGAAATCATGTGACTAAATGTAAAACTTCATGAAGCAGTGTTTTGAAATCGCCCACCACTAGATATTGTTGAAAAGTCGTTATTTTGTTTTTTTGGTGCACAAAAAGTATTCTCATCACTTTATAATATTAAGGTTGAACCACTGTACTCACATGAACTGATTTAAATATGTTTTAGTAGTTTTCTGGGAATCTGAAAGAGTAAATTACCTCACTGAGCCGTCGGATTTCATCAAAAATATCTTAATTTGTGTTCTGAAGATGAACGAAGGTCTTACAGGTGTAGAACGACATGAGGGTGAGGAATTAATGACAGAATTTTCATTTTTGGGTGAACTAAGCCTTTAAGAAGATATGACGGCATTGCAACGTCTCAATACTAAGTTGTGTTAACATGACTGATTACAAGACTTAATAATCACCAATGTAAGGAGTGCAAGTGAAATATAACTGTAGTATCTTGTGTGAATGTGAATACAGCCAGTCAGGCGGCTGCGGAGGCGCGGGGTCAAGCGGGCAGACATTCAGCGGCTGCGTCGAGTTTTACAGGAATGAGTTTACAAGAAGCCCAACAGATTCTGAACATCTCCACATTAACTCCGGAGGAGATCCAGAAGGTAAGAAGAGGCTGTTTCAACATAAACCAGATCAGCACACATGACACACTTATTACATTATTCTGTAATGAAATATGTTTAATTTGATATGGTTTCATTTTCTTTTCAGAATTATGAGCATTTATTTAAAGTCAATGACAAAGCTGTTGGCGGTTCTTTCTATCTTCAGTCAAAGGTAAGCAAGGAGGCAAACAATCAAAATGTTTTTCCCCAGACATGTTTGTAACTTTTGAGTCTCAATAGTGATGAAGCAGGGTAGAGGTCAGAGAAACTCTTGGTTCGAGGTCACTCGTGGTTTTTCATTATGTTGGGAGCCCAGATCTTTAGCTGTCAGATCAAATGTAGATTACTAAATTAATATTGTGTATTTTTGTGCTATTTTGTGTTACTTAGTAGAAGCTAGTGAAATGAGACTGCTGCCAACATGGACACACTGAGTCTATCGAAAGTTCAAGAGGCATTTAGAAGCCAAACACTTGAAATATAAAGAAATTGTTTATTTAAGTGTCGTCCTCATAGTCTTCTTCACAAATACGCACCAAAAGAAAGAAAATCTCTGAGCAAAATTGAACATTTTAAAGAAATAAAGGCAATTGACCCTTTGCAAAGACTCGTCCTCCTTTAGTTAATGTTGCTATATCCAACAAGCCAGGCACTCTCATGCCACACATCATGTTCTCACGCAGTGAAAAGTACATCGGAGCAAAGAGGACACTGACAACACGTCGACAGACAAGACAGAGCAGGGTACTTTTGATATGAAGTGGTTTCATATTTCAAATGTTGTAATTTTTTTAAGAAGTTTAAACAATAAATAGCTTATAGTGGCTCTTTAATGTGTCGTGACAGATCGCTGTAGCTCCTTCAAGCGGCTCGTGAACCGATCATCTCTTCATACTAGTTCATTTATAGCATCAAATAAACATGAATGAACAAAAGAAAGGAATGTTGTTTCAAATGCGGAAAGACAAGAGTACACATTTTTGAAGTTAAAAATCACCAACGTTACTCTACTAACTCGCCTGAATACTTTGTTGGGCAAAATGGCGAATTCAGGGTTATGATTGGTCAGATCAAATTGCTGGCGAAGGGTCAGTTGGAATTTTGACAGAATCTAAGGGGCCGTTTACATGACAACATTTTAACTAAAAACAAAACGTATGTTTAAAAATGCATGTTCTTTAAAACGTAACCATTGTCTCGATACCATGTAAACTACAAAAACATGAATTTATGAAAACGGTGAAGTCATGCGCATGATATCGCCATCTACTGGCCTGGCATGAATAATACAGCAGATTATTTTCGGTAGTTTTTATGGATCCGGGTGAACAGGGATCGTTTTCACTGTAACTTAGTAGATATGGGAGAACCGGGAACGTTTAACATACTTTAATAAACGTAAAATAATAATACGAAAGTAAAATGGCACACACAAACATAATAAAACATAACGTAAAGTCCAGGCCTGGTCCTCTCTCATCCTTCACTGTCGTCGCGCCTCCTTTTATGCTTCCGGAGCTCCTCTGTGAGAGATACGAGACCGGTGTAGTGCACAGGTGATGCTCATGCCACCGGCCTCGCGCTGTTCTCTCACACCGTGCTTGTCACATTCACAACATTGTCATCTGTGCACAAAAAAAGCAGACTTTTCTGTTTTTAGTACCTTTTTAGACAATTCTTAAACTGTAAAGAAAGTAAAGTGTGTCTTACTGATTTATGTTTAGAATCGCAGTTTAATTAAACCAACCTGAAATTAGCAATAAATCAATAATCATGTATTTGTGTTTGGACTGTAGGTGGTGCGGGCGAAAGAGCGCCTGGATGAGGAACTCAGTATTCAACAGCAGCAACAAACCAAACCACCAGAGCAACAGCAGCAGACATGATCTCCATCCTCACATCCTCCCTCTGTAATTATCACCCAGACCCCCAATAAAGCCTCTTCTTTTTCTACATTGAAATGTCAGTCTTTCCGTCAGAGTGGATGAGTGTGTTCTGGACATTATGTGATAGAATGAAGGAAATTCATCTGGAATGTTTTATGGATCAGGGATTTGTTAAACTTCATCCAGGAGCCCATTAACATATTTTAACATATTTAAAAGTGTACACTACTGTTCAAAAGTCACAGAGATTTAATGTTTTTGAAGGAAGTGTAACCAAGACTGCATTTATTTGATCAAAAATACAGTTAAAAAAAAAAAAAAAATTGTTCTTGTAATGGAAATCATTCCTCCAGTCTTCAGTGTCACATGATCCTTCAGAAATCATTATAATATATTGATTTATTTGATGCTCAAGAAACATTTCTGATTATTATCAATGTTGAAAATAGTTGTGCTGCTTCATATTTTTGTGATGCTTTTGTTTCTGGATTCTTTGATGAATGAGAAGTTTAAAACCGCTGCATTTATTTAAGATCGTAATCTTTTGTGACATTATAAATGTATTTACTGTCACTTTTGATCATTTTAATGCATCCTTGCTGAATTAAATTATGTATTCATTATGCATCTGTTCATGCTCAAAGAAGTGATCTGGATTCAATACGAGGTGAGCTGTTTCAACATCTCTAGTTTGATGTACATTACCACAAAAGATCATTTAATAGTTGAACAGAAAAAAAAATGTTTGCTGTAATACAACAATTGAAGTCTACAGGTCAAAACATTTTGGATTTAAAGTCAGTTCTGGGTGAATGAACTCACTGTATGTGACTGAAATCATTTACTGAGTGGATTTTCTTCAGTAAAATGTCCTTGTATGATGATGTTTGAGTCTTGTGGCTGTACTTTAGAAACAGTATGTTATTTTTTTCCCCAGTGTAATGTCTTGCCCATAGACTTCAGCGGTTACTGTAAATACTCCTGCCTGAGGGATGATGCTTGACTGGTGATCAATAGTGAATGTGGAGCAGATGCAGCAGGACTATTGTAAGAGTCACACCAGAAATACTGTCAGTGTGAAGCAATATTCAACGTGCGTTGCCATTCGAGTGATTGATACAAGTTAGATTATACTTCTTGGTTGGTTGACACATATTGCAGTTATATATTGTATATGATATTTATTACATATATATTATCTTACATATGATATCACATATATATATATATTACACATTATATTTATATATACGTAAAACAGTAATATGTCAACCAACCAGGAAGAATATTGTTTGCAGATTTTGTAGTAGTTTTGTTCGAGTCCTTCAATAGACCCTTCCCAAACAGTTTGATTGACAGGTGATCTGACCAATCATAACCCCAAATCCATCATTTTGGCTGACAAAGCAGTCCGGGGAGTCAGTAGATTAACGTTGGTGAACCTGAAATTGTGTGTACTCACATCTTTTCACACTTGAAACAACATTCCTTCTGATGTTCATTCATGCTTATTTGATGCTATAAATGAACTAGTATGAAGAGATGATTGGTTCACGAGGAGCTACAGCGATCTGTCACGACACATTAAAGAGACACTATACGCTATTTATTGTTTAAACTTCTTTAAAAAATTACAATATATTGAACTATGAAAATATGTCTGGCAATGCGTTGTCAGTGTCCTCTTTTCTCTATGATGTATTTTCACTTCGTGAGGACATGATGTGTGGCATGAGAGCGCATGACTTGTCTGACATAACAGTAACTAAAGGGGTTGGGTCTTTGTGAAGGGTCAATTGTCAGTGTGAAAAGATGTATATATATATATGTGTGTGTGTGTGTGTGTGGAATCCTCATAAACATTGTGTATTTACATTAGAATCACTGTAATGTATATTTCAATGATTCAAACAGGGATCATTCAGATGCATCTCAACAAAAGCAAAAAAAAAGCCAAGAAAAGTAGCTCAACATCTCATCCAAGGTCATGAACAAATGAGTCAATACAGTAAACATTTCAGTCCACTGTACATGAATGCCCCAAACATTAAGCAAATAAGATGCGGCAAAACACAATATATATATATATCAAATGCAAATTTATTAAACATTTGTTTCTTTATTTTCATTGACATCCTTATCAATATCGTAATAAAATTCCTCTAAAACAGGAGCACACACACCTATGTTGTACCAACTGGAGACTTTTACAGCTCTAAAATTCTGCATGTTCGGCAGAACATGATGCTGGGAAAAATATATATTTATTTTTATATATATATATATTTATTTTCATATACTGTATTACATCTACATTTCAACTATAATAAAAGGCACTTGGAAAAATTAAAATACTGATATTAAAATATCTCAAAAATGTGCAAAAAGGAAAAAAAAAAAAAATGGATACTGGCCTTTCCAGGCCTTAGTCTTTTTGTTAACCCTTTGTGCATCTCTGTGTCACTTCAAGAATTGTGTCCTATTATTAGTTTATTTTAGAAACAGACAAACATCTTTACTTTTAGTGTGAGCTGTTTTTTTTTCTTGTTCTAACATGGTGCTTAACTTATGTACCGTGTATATATATATATATATATATTTTTTTTACATCATTTGTGTTTTACTGCATTTAATATTTAAATTTGAATATCTAGCTATGACTTTTTCCCTGCCATAAAATATATTGCTTAAGTCTCTCACAAACAGTCGTAGTAAATTCGGGAATGCACCATCATTTTATCAAGGCCTTTTGAGTCTCCTGTGAGAAACACTGTAGCCGTCTCCAGAGTGCTCAAAGGGTTAAAGGTTCAAACAGCTTATCTGATATTGAACAATGATGTAGACCATAACAGGTCTGTGTCAGTATCAGCTCTCTCCAGCCAAAAACATGAGGAGAGGGAGTAGGAGAGGGTGGACAAAGAGATTTGCAACTTGTTGGAAAGATTGCAAGGGTTTATATACATATAATTTCCATTAAAGCCTCCTAAATGCACGCTGATGTCAAAGCTCTGCAAAGTGGCCTAGTTTTGAAGGTTGGTGAGCAGTCGAGACATGGAGACAGTGGTGACTTTTTTTTGCAGGGAGTGTCTCTGTGCATTTCTCTTCTCTTTAGCTAAGTAATTGCTCTGCCTTCCATGGTCAGGTTCAGCTGGACATCGCATTACGGACACTTTGATTGGTTGAACGTCCCTTATGCAGGACAGATGTATGTACACTTCAAACGTCATGGTGTGATTCTGGGCTAAATGTGAGGGTTTTTGACTCAAACCATTTCTGCAATACTATAGTTCACTCCCTACTGTCATTTCTCCCTCGTTCCTCTCGATTCATCAGCTGGAGAAAGCTGAACACGGAGTAGCGATAGCAGAAACTAAGAAATAAAGCAACTTCAACATCAGGAAATGTCACGTCAAAAAAAAAAAAAGTCAGTAAAACAAATTGGCATTAATTGTATAGTTTCCACAAACAATAAAACAAAATTATTATGTAATAAGACTGAGTGTAAAAACGGTTTGGAGAGGAGGGTGGGGTACATGCTTTAAGGAAGTGTGATTATTTCAGTTGGAATGTTTTTATATTACATTCGTTTGTTCTCTAAAACTGATTTTTTTTTCCCCGGGCAATCTATGAGGGTATATGTCATCTCTGTTACTGAGACTGTTACGTGCCTGAGTTCAGGAGAGAAGACTGAATGAGGTCTTGATGGCGACAAGTTGATCATCAATAGAGGATGACAATGGCTGTATTAAGTCTCTCTCACTTGACCCACTTCAGGACTTCCATGCACCTCTCAAAACAAGCATCCGCTGCTTTGATGTTGCAGAAAGTATCACAGAAGGATTATTTAGCTATTTATTAATTCATATAGAATATATGAACATGTGATGGTTACTTTCTGAATGTCATGACATGCCTTAAAGGTTGCCTAGTACAACTTGATGTATCTAGATTTGCACAGAATCAGTTTTAAATTTCAATTTTATGATGGACCACATTATACATCATGCAATTGAGGGAAATCATAGGCAAATGAGGTCAAATGTTACATTTTTAGTACTTGGAGCATCACCTTGTGTGCAACATGACGTTACCATAAAACTTAACGCTTTGCTCGACAGAGTTTGATTCATTGAGGAAAGTTGATGTGGGTCATATGAAAGGGTCTTAAATAAAAATGTTATCTTTTGGCCACTTGAATAGTGCTTTCTGCGCTTTAACATTAAGTCCCTACTTCAATCTCTGGGTGTACGTTCAGATTTTTAGCATAATTATTATGGGGCAAACTGTAAAAGCAGAGTTTTGAAGGCCCTTAACTGTTGGGATACATCCAAACTAGTGTAAGTGTCGACATGTTCATTGGGTTGTGGATAACGGTTATTTTAAACATTCCACTATTCTGCATCAGCCAAAGGTCCTTCGTTTTACCCTGCCATGCTAGTATACTGCAAAGCAGGATAATACTGATAAAACTGGCCCTTAGTTCAGCAAGTAGTGTGCAGTACAACGGATGGCCAGAAGATGGCACTGTTTACAACAATGCCATGTCCTATGGGGCGTTAGCATAACTGCTGTATGAGTTTGGGCCCTTGTATGACTTAAAACTCAGTCAGTTTGAGCCTTGTGTCTCTAAATCTCTTAATCAACAAAATAGAGCTAGTCAAGGTTTTCTATTTGCTCCTCTTCAGAGGACCGATTGTCATTCATACATTGTCTGTTTTTATTCAAAGATGTATGCTTACAATGTAGTGACACAGCTAGCAGCAAATGCAAGGGTCATCATATAGCTTGCAGTAGCATTGAGCTAAGGAAGTCCACTTGCAAGGGATGCAGAGCGTGCCTGCTGACTGAGGTGGTACTTAGGACAGTCTGAAGCAGGAAGGTACAAACCTGCTCCTAGAGGACCACCTTGCAGGAGAGTTTAGCTCTAGCCCTAATTAAACACACCTGAACCAGCTACTCAATGTTTTCAGGATAACTAGAACGTCCAGGCAGGTGTGTTGGAGTTAAGCTCAGCAGGAAAGTAGCCTTCCAGGAGAAGGATTGGTCTGAGGGGTACAACAGATGCTGATTGTCGGCAAGTAAACATGCTTCTCTCGTCTGACCTACGCCCTCAACACCCCTTTGCAAACCTGACCAAACCCATGCGAGTTAGCCTCAAAGATCTCTAGTTTGTTGAGCTCAGAGGTCTTTTTGTAATGCATGGAATGGCTTGAAAGTTGGTTCCTTAATAATATTAGCATACATTTGTGTCTTTAGTGTGTTGCATACACTGTCGTCCAAAAGTTTCTCTTACACATAAATACTCAGAAATTGTCTCTTGAAGCAAGGGCACAGATTCCTAAGTCTGCTGTTTAGATCAGTGCTCTAATTAAAAGGAAAACCATGTATATAAGACTTGGGGTGTCCGATCCTGCTTTTGGAGGGCCACCTTCCTACAGAGTTTAGACCAAAAGTCTCCAAACTCAGTCCTGGAGGGCCACTGTCCTGCAAAGTTCAGCTCCAACTCCAATTAAACACCTGAACCAGGTAATCAAGGTCTCACTAGTCATACAAGTAACTTTCAAGCAGGTGTGTTGGAGCTGGTTGGAGCTTAACTCTGCAGGACCAACTTTGGAGGCCTCCGGTTTAGACCAAGGATGGTCAACTTTGGCCCTTGAGGTCCACTATCCTGCAGAGATCAACTCCAAACCTGATCAAACTCACCTGTCATTTTTGTTTAAGTCCTTGATTAGTTTGTTCAGGTGTGTTTGGTTAGGGTTGGAACTAACTCTGCAGGACAGTGAACCTTGAGGGCCATAGTTGCCCACCCCTGGTTTAGCCCAAAGCATAATTAAACAGTCAATCTAGGTCTTCAGGATTACTCAAAACTTCTAAGCAGGTGTGTTGAAGCAGGTTGGAGCTAAACTCTCCAGGAAGGTGGCCTTCCAGAAACAGGATTGGATACCCCTTGTAATAAGATAAGTGAGAAACAGAATGAAATGGAGTGGAATGTTTGGCCACTTTCTGAACTGTTATGCTAATTTAGTTTAAAGATACCATTATTATCACAAGAAACCGGTAGCAATGTCTGTCTGAAAGGTAGAAATTAGAACTGAAGTAGCACTAAAAGTTGAAGAAGAGGGCGTCACCTCCTAGCAGAACTGAATTTGCTTTGTGAAAACCCCCCACGGGCTTGCCTCTGACCTCTGACCCCTGTTCCACCCCCACCCTTCCAGTGCCGTTCTTCTGGAATGTGGTGCTCAGTTGACCACAGCTGGCTTCAGCACCACCTGGCCAGAGGGGATGACAACCCAAGACAGAGGGTCATGGGACGCTCCCGTAGACAGGTTAAGCACACCACCATGGATCTCGTCCTCGCCTTCCTCGCCCCTGGCCTTTCCCTTGCCATGGTCCCTGCGCTCCGAGCCCAAAATGGGCACCATGGGCAACCCCAGCGTGGATGATGAGAAGGTATGAGACAGCAAGGGTGATTTGGCCAGGCCAAGTGGCGAACCACTGAAGGACAAAATGGGCGTCCCCCCAAGCCCAGCTGGAGGGGAGCTTGGGCAGCCCAGTGTGCTCAAGTCCAAGGGGCGGGGACTGAGGGGGGACAAGGGGAGGGAGCCTCCAAGACCCTGCAGACTGTGACCACCCAAAAGAGCAGCGGCAGCACCAGGAATGATGATGTGGGCCCCGCTGACATAAGTCAGCTCAGACTCTTTCCCCACCCCAGGGATCTGCCCAGGCTTCATCAAGGAGCCCACCCCTCCCGGACCTCCTTGATCCTGGGCTACGAAGTGCCCATGAGCCTTGATATGTTTCCTCAAGGAGCTGGGGTCCGTGTAGCGTTTCAAGCAGCCCACCATCTTGCAGTAGTAGGGCTTGTCCACATAGTGTGTGCGTGTGTGTTTGAACCGGTCACTGGAATTGGAGTAGCGCTTGTTGCAGCCCTCGTAAGGACAGATGTAGGGCTTCTCTCCTGAAATACAAGCACCAAGTTAGCCAGGTCATGCAATCTCCATGTATCTATGCATGCATTTAACTCGATACTGACCTGTGTGTGAGCGGTTGTGAATCTTGAGGTTCTCCAGCCGGGAGAAGCTCTTGTTGCAGGTGGGACAACGGTGAGGTTTTTCATTGGTGTGAGTGCGGATGTGGATCAGCATCTTGTACCTAATGAGGGATACATTAGACTTAAGTGTACGTGTTATGTAAAATTTTAAATTGGCAGCAGTTGCAACATTTTCTTTTCCAAGGAACCTAAACCTGGGATTTTAAAACTGAAAAGGACGTGTAAAATGAAATTTTGTAGACATTGTCATTTCATAAGAAAATATTAATTAAGAATAGGACTTTTTTTGTAGTATATGGTGCATGTTGGCCAGTACCACCGGTCCCTAAATGAAGAGTGTTCACGGTTTGCAGTGTGTGCGTGTGTGTTTGTGTTCACTACTGACTACTCCTAATGTGTGTGCACTAACTTGGATGGGTTAAATTGGAGAGGACAAATTCCGATTATGGGTTACCATACTTGGCCTTCACATGTCACTTAATTTGAATTTCTTTTTATTTGCAAATATTTAATTTTTGTTTCTTTTTTATTTATTTTTATTTGTGTATATTTCAATGTCAATTTAGGGTTAAATATGGATGGTTCTTTTTAGTTTCTTGAATATTCATGGTTTCTTTGTACGGAGCCCCTGACATGACGTGAAGGAAAAAAATAGTAGGCTAAATTGTGCACACGTTTTAGTAAATCGAGGGAACAAAATAGTAAATCGTGCGCACGATTTAGTAAATCAAATTTGCAAATTTGGTGTTTAAAATGTAAATATGATTGTCTAAGGAACAACAAAGTTTTATTTTTTAACAACAAATGTTTCAGCATGTTTTATAATATAAAATATTTATTTAATGTGTTTCATTTAAATTCATTTATACTGCGGTAATCCTGTAAACTCTGGAGTTGAATTTTGTTTAGGGTAAAGCTACATCTGTTTTTAAGAGCTGGACAGGAGATAATGCAATAAACACACCTGGCGTTGAATCCCCGTCCTTTGCGTGCACACCCCTCCCAGTGGCAACAGTACCCAGAATCCTTCTCAGGCTTGACATGGAAGTCATTGACATGATCCACTAGGTCTTGCAAGGAGTCAAAAAGTAGGTGGCACTGTGACGTGAAAAAATATGCGCAATGAGCTCGAGTCAAAAATACACTTCAGCATCTGTGTTAAACTGCTTCTACTTCTCACCTTCCTCCAGCGACAGGCCAGCTGTTCATCTGCAGAGAGATCTGGAGAAGCTCGTGTGTCCTTGGGCTGCCGAATGAACATGGAGGAAGGCAGGTGAAGCCCTCCTCCTCCTCCAATGGGCACGAAGAACTGGAACGCTTGAGATGTGGCCCCTCCCTCCACATAACGGATATGAGCTGAGTCCTGCGGGAACCAAACGAGAAAAGGCAAACATAATTCAAGCCTCTTTTACAGAAGGCCAGCGAAACTAGTAATAGTTGTTAAACGAACAGTAACAGGATCTACAGGAGGTCCGTGTTCTGTAATCGCCCTCACAGCAGGAGGCTCTTATGAGCTTTTTGCTGGATGTGCCAGCTCGTCGTCCTCATGTTTCTGCCCCCAGCTGTGCTGATCTGAGCACTTTACTCAAACCACAGATTTGAGACTTTAATGAGAGAAGCGAGATGGGAAGGCATCAATAAACCTAACAATAGGAAAAAAGAATGTAATAAATGGAGCTATATTTTGCACAACTGCTCTCTTAGGGTCCTTTCACTCTGGCAGTAAAATATAAACTGAAAATATTATTATTAAAATATTTACTAATTTATTATTTAATTTAAGTAAGTTATCAACACTGAAGTGTATATTTCTTATTCTGACCAGTCACAGGTGAAGCTATTATTATTATTAAATCTTGTCATAACAGTATTTATACAGTATCATGAAGTAAAAATTCCAAAATTCTAGAGAAGGCTGTCTTTCAACAGCTTTCAATTTATTTAAATGGAAATGGTATTTGATAAGTTGCAATCAGGATTCAGGGCTCAACACAGGTCAGAGTCAGCCCTTCTCAATGAGTCTAATGATTTGTTTTTGACGGTCACATCAGGAAAGTGTGAAATTTTAGCTTTAATTGATTTGACTGCTGCATTTGACACTATAATGAATGATATACTTTGAGCATTTAAGAATGGGTAGGGATTCAAGGAAATGCTCTTAATTGGTTTGACTTTTCTGGGAGAAATTGTTCTGTGGAATTAGGAAATTTTTCATTCTCTTCTGCTCCAATGAAGTGTGGGGTTCCCCAAGGATCGATATTGGGTACAGTCTTATTTGCTGATGATACTCAGCTTTATCTCTATAAAAATGGGGAATAATTCGGCCTTACAGTCTCTCTTTGATTGTTTTAATGATATTAAGGATGACAGCCAATTTTCTCCACCTAAATGAATCAACGACTAAAGTGATAGTGTTTGGCCCTCCGAGTTCTTCCAAACATAATTAATCAATTAGGCCTTTTTAAATCCAAGGCACATAATCAAGCAAGGAGTCTTGGAGTTTTTTTTTTTTTAAATGCAGAGTTTAAATTTGATAAGCATATCAATTCTGTGGTTGGAGGTGTTTTTTTCCAATTAAGGAGTATAGCAAAATTGAATCCTTTTTTTGTCTTTTAATGATTTGGAAGTGAAGTGATATGAATCCTTTTATTATGTCCAGATTGGATTATTGTAATTCAATTTATCAATGTGTTTCTCATGCATCACTTTCACGTCTGCAGTTGGTTAAAAATGCTTTTAAGTTTTGCAAATTTAGGATAAGATGTTATTTGTTTTTGAGAGCTTCAATGGACTGGCAACAAGTTACATTAGTAAACTTCTTCAGCAACATACTAGGCCTTTAAGATCTGTACAAAGGTTTTAGTTAACCATTCCTAAGTCTTGAATAAAATCAAAAGGAGACGGGGCCTTGACATGACATGAGCTGCCAAAGCTTAATGCTTAATGTTAGAGATGTGTTCATATTTCTAACCCTACATATGAGCAATCGTAATAGCGGTCCTTAGGAAGGGTTAATTAGAGGAGAAACAATGATGACTTTGACTGCACAACAGTGTCGGTGCTGTCTGGGAAAGTTTCAGCTATGTGAGAAATGTGCAAAATGGTGTAAAATGAGGCTGACTGCTCTGCTCTTCAGTGGTCCCATATCATCTAAGACCTGGCCAGCCATTGGCTTGAAGGAGGGGTGGCAGGCATCGGAGACACACACATAGGCACACAGAAAGCCATGCATCTCAGTCCCAATTCAATTTCGAGCGAATTGAATTAAGCAGAAAGAGCTCTGTGTGGCTGTACCTCGCTGTAAATCTGATTTAACATCGCGTCCCATTCGTCAGCCCCACGGTCAGAGAAAAAGAGACACTTTTGTGAAGGGACACAGGGGGCATTTGATAAGAAACACCACATCTGGGTCAGCAAGGGTAACAGATCTGAATGTCTCGTGTTGAAGGGAGGTGGGGGATGGGCCAGTGCACTTTAATTCTTATGACCCAAACAGAATCACCAACAGAATTGAGTCTTTGGCTGCTTCTTAACCTCTGTTAATTTGCTTAATGAGCAAGATTTCTCATTTAAGAAGTGGTAGACCTAGTCTAAAACTAATTAACAGGGTGTGACGAGATCTTGCGAGATTAAAATGTGATGAGATTTCTGGTCGAGGTGAAAAGCTCTACTGTCTTTTTGCTTTTTTAATGAAAAACATTTAATTCAGTTGGATAACGTTCGCTTTAATCCCATCCAGCTCATCAAACACGTGCTGCAGAGTCATACGTGATGCAGCAGGAATCAGAGTCCGCTGATCACGTAATGAAAGTAAGAGACGAGATGACTGACAAGACCATGGCGGAGGATTCGTTGCACAACAGAGGCTAAAAGTGTCAAAGTGCGCAATCGCGAAAGCGAAAGTAAAACACGAGCTTACGTTCAAACGCAATTTCAATACTATTAATAGTACTTGTATATTTAAACTTTGAAGTTCTTCTGAGTATCCATGTAGTGCTCTTCCCTAGCATTGTCGACTCACCCCATGGAAAATGGAAGCTGAGCCGTTTCCGTTGGAGAGATCCGGAGAGCAGGCGGTGTTGCGGGAGGACGGGGACATGCTGAGGTCCACGGCGGGCGGTGTGGGGGTCTCAGACTTGTCCTGCAGGACACCTGCAAACACACACCTGCGTTACACTCCCTGCAGTTATATTTGATGTTATATTATACTGAATCTCTCGTTTACCTGTGTGTGGGGAGGCAGGAGACGCTGGAATGATGACTGCGGTACCGTCGTCTGCCATCCGTAGCTGCCCGGCCCCCTTGGCGTGTATGGGAGAGGGTGTGAGAGTGGGCGGAGACATGGCGACTCTGTCCCGTCCACCGACCCGCCCCCTCGGCACCTTCAGGTCCAATGGCTCATCTAAGGACAGCATGACAGCATGCGGACCCGAGCCTGAAACCTTTGCAGACAGACAAAGAGAGCAATTTAGGTGAGAACTGAAGCATACACACAAATCCAGTAACAGCAGGACTTTTGTTGCATACTACAAGAATGTATTTCTTAATTAGTAATTTTGCCTTGTTTCTAGTCCAAAAAACTAAAAATCCAGATGTATTTACCTGTTTTCTGAAAAAAAAAATTTAAAAAATTGAGTTTTCACTTAAAGGGTCCTTGATTATGATTTCACTTTTTTAACTTTAGTTATTGTTTAATGTTGCTGTTTGAGCATGAACACCATCTGCAAAGTTACGACACTCAAAGTCCAATGGAAAGGGAAATTGCTTTTTAAGGACTACAACAAACGGCTGGTAGGGACAACGAGCTCTGTGACATCACAAACCCTGACATTTACATAAACCCCGCCCCCAATGTAAGGCTGAACACCGTTACTCACAATCCTCATTTTGGCTGCGTGAGATTCTCCAGCTTTGTTGTTGTTGAGCAGCCAAAGTGCGAGCTGTTAAAGCTCCGCCTTCTTCTGGAAAGTGGCCGGGAGCAGCAGCTCATTTGCATTTAAAGGGACGTACACAAAAACTGTGTTTTTGCTCACACCCAAATACAGGCAAATTTGACGAGATATAATAAATGATCTGTGGGGTATTTTGAGCAGAAACACATTCAGGGGACACCAGAGACTTACATTACATCTGGTGTAATTACAAAAGTACCTGCCAACGAGGTAAGAAAAATAATCTTAGGCTAATTCAAACAGAAAACAAGATTATTTTTTTGCCTTGATAATACCATCATAATTTTCATGAATTAAGAAGTTTTCCATAATGTATATTTCAAATAAATGTTTTTCTTTGAACTTTCTATTCATCACAGAATCCTGAAAAAATTTATTAAAGTTTCCACAAAGAACTTAAGCAACACAACTGTATTTAGCCTCAAATCATCATATCAGAATGATTTCTGAAGGATCATGTGACTCTGAACACTGGAGTAATGATGCTGAAAATACAGCTTTGATCACTGGAATAAATAAAATTTTAACATATTCAAAAAAAAAATATTTTGCAATAATTTTCCACATTTTACTGTACTTTCGATCAAATAAATGAAGCCTTGATGAACAAAAGAAACTACTCTAGGTAGTGTACTTTGAAGCATACTCCACATAGTACACATTCTAAATACAGCAGTGCAGAAATATGCTATTATAGCCTCACATATAAACACACACACACAAGCGTCCTGCATTTCACCAGAGACGTTCATACTTAGCAAGGAAGTTTTTCTCCCTCTTGCTCATCGTCTTTCTAAACACCACAAACACAGTCAGCGCCCCTGAAAAACCATCCCCGATCTCACACAATTACTTCCACCAGCTTCCCCCCCCCCCCCCCCCCCCGCCTGTCCTCACAAAGCACACTGACAATTACACCCATTACTGCTTCCACATTCCTCCCGACTCCATGTGAAATACAACATTCACAAAGCTCCACCTTTAACCACAGTTTCACATCTCTTTTTGTGTGACATATAAGCATGTATGCATGCATCCAGTCATGCTGAATGGCTCTTTGAGAGGGTTTAGCTTGTGCCAACATGAGCAAGGTCAGCGAGGTGAAGGCAGCGGGTGATCGAGTTCAACAACTCAGCCGACAGGACCAATAATCAGCAGATAACCGCACACAGAGCTGCATTATCAACCAGATCTGCGTCTTTCGCCCCCCACACACACAACATCTTCTGACCCGGAATTGTGTCCTGAAATGATCTGTGTCCTCGGAAAAATTCTCAAATGGTCCGTTTTTTGGTCTTTGATGGCCTGCCAAAGAAAGATTCAGGCAACAACTTACTTAGGAAAAAAAATAAAATGCTGATTGGTGACAAGAATAAACAGGTTGCGTCATTGCAGGAGTTAATGTGCAATCTGTAGTATCTCCAGCCGTCTGGTGTTTTTTGTAAGCGTCCTGAAGCGGAGAGGTTACCCGTGCGCTATCTTAGACTGGGGTGCGGTTAGAGATGTGATATGTGTGGCATGTTAAAGGTTTAGTTAATGATTTTCACATAATTGTGTCTCAATACAGCGCATAAAACTCACTGTGTAACTCGACTCTTAAGTTTCCAGTCAGAACCTAAAAATATCATTCACAGAATATTTCTGAGTGAATCAGGGCATTTATCAAGAAAAAAAATGTAGGGAAAGATTTGTGTTAATCCATTAGGATTTGAAATGTCTTTCATGTTTAAACAATAAGGCCATGTTCAGTCTGTCAGCAAAAATCTGATTTTTATCTGTATACAGATTTTATCCAGATGGGTTTTTGAAAGTCTGGACAGCAAAAAAAAAAAAAAAACACATGACATTTGGATTTGGAGATGGTTTGAAATGCGATTCCAATCAGATTTTTACAGCTCTGGACTCTTTGGCTGTTCAAATCGGATTTCAAACTGTCACTGTTAACACCACACAATGATAACGTTAAAATTGGTGATTGAAGTGTCGGAAGTATTCATACAGTCTTCAAATAGTTTGTCCAAAAATTTCCTCTGGGATGGAGGAGTTCTACACCACCACTCGACAAAGCGCTAATTTGGAGGGCAAAATGATGTCCATCCGTTTTCACGTTGTCACTTACGTGGTTTGTTACCAAAGCAACCCATGCAGATAGGTTGTTATGTTTGTTCTGATTTGAAAAAAAAATCTTTTTTGTGAAAAATAATCCTACTGTGCGCATCCATTGGCGCAGAGCGGGCGTTTTCAATTAATTTCTATGGAAAGGTTAGTTCATTAATTCATTTATTCCTCACCCTCATGCCGTTCTACACCCGTAACACCTTCGTTCATCTTCAGAACACAAATTAAGATATTTTTGATGAAATTTGATGGTTCAGTGAGGCTCTATTGACAGCAAGATAATTAATTGCCCAAAAAACATATTTAAAACAGTTCATGGGTAGTCGTGGCCTAATGGTGAGAGAGTCGGGCTTGTAACCTGAAGGTTGCTGGTTTGATTCCCATGCTGGCAGGAATTGAAGGTGGGGATTGTGAATGAACAGCACTCTCTCCACCTTCGATACCATGACTAAGGTGCCCTTGAGCAAGACACGAAACCCCTAATTGCCTCATGTAAGTTGCTTTGGATAAAAGCGTCTGCTAAATGAATAAATGTAAATTCAGCGGGTCAACCTTAATGTTATAATGTGCCGAGAATACTTTTTGTGCACCAAAAAAGCTACATTTCCAACAATATCTAGTGATGGCTGATTTCAAAACACTGCTTCGAAGCTTTACGAATCTTTTGTTTCGAATCAGTGGTTTGGAGCACCAAAGTCACGTGATTTCAGTAAACGAGGCTTCGTTACGTTAAAAGTGTTTCGAGATTTCAATAGTTCGCATGACTTTGGCAGTTTGAAATGCGAACCGAATCACTGATTCGAAACAAATGATTCATAAAGCTTCATGTTTTGAAATCGGAGTTGGAGAGATGAGAGAGCGAGAAAGCGCAGCTGGTATCTATTCTGTGGAAAATGGGTATTGGAAGAGTTATCGATATGTATAGAAAAATCATTATTTTTGACAAAACTACATTACACACATTTTATTATTTCAGATGCCTTTTTAAAAGACTAGAATTGATGTATAGGCTATATATTATAGCCTATATAAAATTTAACCCACCAAAGTGACTAGTGGGAATGACGGCTTAACATGCCACGGCTGAAAACCACCAGTATTTGGAGGGATGATGGGTGTTAATGTGAAGCCCTGGTTCTGTGTTTCTTCTGATGGACACAAGAGCGCTCAGCCCTGGTCCTGGTTATCTACCTTCCTCGTGTTTAGTTTACTGCTAACCAGTACTTTTCTAGTGACGAGTTTCAAAGATCTCAATTAACTGTGTTTTTATTTAAAGTTGGACCTAAGCTCCGTCAGAAGGTAAGACCTCCAGGGAAGTTTATCCTCCATAAGTTTGGAAATCGTATTTACAGTGTGATGTGTTCAAGTGATTTTGGTCAGTATGAACATTTTGTCCAATTTAACATTCCTTTCTCTCAGTTCCACTTCTAGCTAAATAAAAAAGATTTTTGCTCAAACTTGCTTCTAAATGAGTATATTCTGACAAGCTTGATCACCATATTCAATATCCTAAAATGTACCCAAACTAAAGCATATAGCGATAACATTCACAATAGTTTGGTCAAGAAAGACAGAAAAAAAGCTCCTCACTCTGGTTACGGCTCCATGTGTAAACCATTACTAGTCCATGCCTAAGGCCAGTTGCAATAAATCATCTCTTCCTTTTTTTAATTAGCCCCCCAAACCATCCACGTCCGACCCCCCTCACATTTCCGAGGCTGCTCAACAATGGTACGTCCAACCGGTTTGAGGAGAAGATTCTGGATGAGGAGGGGTAAGTCGAGTAGTTTTTCTGTTGAAAGGTACCAGGTGATAAATGGCTCTGAGGAATGGGACGGGTCAGGGTCGGGTACTTTTTGACAGGCTACAGATTTATAGTGCATGCCTGTCATACAGCTTTATAAACGCCTAACCACATAAGTTCTTCATGCCTGGATCAGCCACATCCCATTGCGGGTTAAAGATCATGAGGTTTGCTACGCAAATGCAATCCTTTGTATGAATAAGAAGGGACTCGACATAGACGATAATCTGATTTATCATACTTTGGGAAAAGCATTTCATCAGGCATATTGGGGTTTTGAGACATACACTTTTACTTGCATAAAAACATGTTAGACTAACAATACTTCCTCCAAATGTCGTCCCAATTAGTCTTAAAAAATCATATTGAACAATGTTGCTGATTTGCCCAACATGCAGTGCAGTTGATTATGATATGATTATTTGTTGTTGCTTTTGTCAGCACTGTTGTAGATTTTATGTAACTCTAAAAAATATTCTGGGTTAAAAACAACCCAAGTTGGGTTGAAAATGGACAAACCCAGCAATTGGGTTGTTTTGACCCATTGGTTGGTTTAAATGTTTTATTTTACTCAACTATTGTTTAGAAATGTCTGTATTGCTTGCTTAAAATGAATGCAAAATATGTTAGAAATTATAATTTATTAATAAGTTTAATTAATAATAATAATAATAAGCTTATTAATAAATATTCACCTTTTGATTTATTATTGTTGCTTCTAGTAATTATGTGTCCGATTTTTAATTTCCAACCTGTTTTGGGGTTCATTTTAAGCCAAATAGTAATTTTTAAACAATAGTTGGGTTAAATATAACTGCCCAGCACGTTGGCTAAACATTTAACCCAACCACTGGGTTAAAACATCCATTTTCAATCCAAATTAGGTTGTTTTTAACCCAGCATATTTTTTAGAGTGTACTGTATTCTTTGACTGAAAAAATTACATTAAGAATATTTATTTTTATATATAATTTTTTTTTTGCTCTATATTTTTATACAAAAAAAATATATCTTTTTTTCACTGGCATGATTTTTTCCACTTGTTTTTACCTTGTTTATATTTGATAAACAGAACAGATATTTTATTTATATTTAGTAATTTATTCCTGTGATCAAAGCTGAATTTTCAGCATCATTACTACAGTCTTCAGTGTCACATGATCCTTCAGAAATCTTTATGATTTGATGCTCATAAAACATCTTTTCAAACAATGTTGAGAGAGAAACAACAATGTTTTGTAACATAAATGTCTTTGCGGTCATTTTTGTGGCATTTGTCTTTCAGAGTTCACTTTAAGTGTCATGTAAAACTATAAACAAGAAAATAATGATTACAGAGGCTGTAATTGCCTTGATATGAATTTATTGGCTGAACAAAATGTCTTGCATTTAGTGAATTATCTCACATAAATTGTCAAAACAAATAGCTTTAGTGAAGACAGTTTGTTAAAGCATCATGCAATGCACATGTGCTGACTGGAGAAGGTAAATATTAGCCTCAGACGCGACGAGGGCAGCGCTATATCTTTCAAGCTTTATACATTGCAGGTTTTGTTATGTCTACATCATATATAAACACTGCATTTCTTTGTTCACCTCAGAAAACCTCCAAACTAACTCTACAGTCGCAGGGAAACGGCCGGGTTGCTTTGGCTGAGGAGGTTCTGGTGCCAAGCAGTAGCGCTTGAATGTGAAGTTTTAGGAGAAGGTGTTGCTCTGCCCCATGCAGACTTCCCCACCCCACTGTGGGCTTGGCAGGGCTTTAAAAGGCAGCTTTGTCTGTGTCCTGCCACCCCCTCGTTCCTCTCCCCTGTAGAGTAAACACTGAAGGAGAGCGTTTGGAGCGGGACTCTGGGATCCACATGGTGCGGCGCTGAATGAAATGTTTGTGCCTCCGCTGTGACCCCGGTGGCCAGAGGCCTCGGCGACCGGACCCCTTTGCCCCCACGGAAGTCACCAAATCTGCCATTTCCTGGGTTGGGGTGATGTGGGCAAAGAATGGGGTCAGGATAAGGCAGGGTCAACGAGAGGGTATGGGTTTCACCAGCCCTGTGAGGTCAAACCTCTGAGCTGATCCTAATTAACCCAAGATTTCAGCCCACCACAGGTCATGACGCGCTCAGCGTGATCTATTTCTGCTTTCGGCTCATTTTTGTGAGTTAAGCACACTAAAACTACAGCACTTACCAGTGGGAAGTTTTGTGACAGAAGCTTTAATTGTGAATATAGAGTTCAGCTCACTAGTGGTTGTTAAAAATGTTGTATAAAATATAAATATTAAACTAAAAACAAAAACTTTTAGAGTAAGAAACGTTGACTTGCCAACTAGAGGATCGTTAAAAGATTGCGATCTCGATTCTAATGCTCACGTGATCGCAGTCCTATCACAGCAATTCTCCTGTGTCTATTAAACCTTTGGCAAAATCACAGAGACAGCAGATGTCATGAATAGGTATGAAACGGCTTCACAAACAGTCTTTTCAACCACACAGTATCATTATTTCTGTGTTGCAAATATTCAAATTATTACAGAAGTACTGGGATAAAAGTTTATAGTTAAGATATAAACACTGATGTCTATGGAAGCCTTCAAGATAGAGTAAATCACCTTTTGAAAGCATGTTTTGACTTCAAATAACGATTGTATGATTACACTGTTACACCAGTAGGTGGCGATAAATGACTCTTAAAAATATCTTTGTCATTGAATCGTTCAGTCAAGAGATTTGTTCAAAAAATGCTGATTCATCATGAAACAAGTGAAGTATTAATGAGTGAGTCATTGAATCATTCATTCAATCATTTTTTTTTTCATTCAAATTAATTAAACATTTAAAATAGACAGTGGAAATTAACATTTTGTCAGAACCTACATGTTATTTTGGTTTAGTTGTCTGTTCAGAATCATGGGAGAATGAATTTTCATCACTATTTGAAACGAGAAAACAAAAAAAAAATCATGCAGCTCTACAACTAGTTTAAGTTCAATAGTAAAACTTTAATCAAAAAAACTGACAAATGTTAGATGGCAAATTTTGAAGGAAAATTAGAAATGTTTCCTAAGCAAAAAAAAAAACTGAAATAAATAGGTTAAGATTGATGTATTAAAATTACTAAAACTAAAAATGATATATAACGCTAAATAGAAATATATTTTAAAAAAACTATTATACTAATATATTATTATACCATTATATTAAAACTAATAACAATGACAAAAGCATAAAATTACTAAAAAAATAAACAAGTTAAAATGAAAACAAAATGTAAAAATAAAAGCTAATTCAAAATATTAACAAATACTGTAACAGTATATAAATAATACAAAAATATCACTGGTTTAGCTCGTAATGGATTTTTATATAATCCATTATATATAATTTTTTTATATAATTTTATATATAATATATTTTATATAATCCAATATATATATATTTTATATAATCCATATGTGACCAAACCCATCATTCTCTACAGCAATACAGACTGAATAATAAAGCACCAACTGTGCACTAAATGTATATTATTTACTCTTCATTTTGTTGCATTAGTGCTAAAAAAGCTTTCTGTCTTTGAAAAGTTAAAAAAAAAGAAATAAAATGGCAAGCATGTTCCTTTTGTTCCCACCCCAATGTAAATCATGTTGTAACTGTAATTTTGAATTCACAAGTATGAATTTCCCAGGTGGACCTGAGCCTGGCTGATAGCATACTCATTTGTGAATGGCGGCTGGTGTGCGATTGTGTGTTTTATGAGCCAGCTGTTGGGTGTGAGTGTGAAACGCATGTGTTTTTGAGTGTGAGTTCCTTTGTACTGAACTGTGGGTGTAATTCTATATTCCCAGCGCTTTGGCCTTGGGAGGTCGTCCGCAGGAGAGCTCTTTTACCCATACAAACACATTCGAATAAGATTGGGCTCACATGCTGGCATCCAAAAACCATGAATGAGGTTTCTAATATCAACAAATACACGTAAAAACATGTTTGAGCTACATTCTTTCATCACTGTCACAACAATATTTGAAGGAAAACGGCCTTGCAGGTGTCCAAGGACCTCGGTTCACCCTCCCTCAGGTATATAGAACATAAAGAGAGCATTGCTTTTTATGTTTGTGCGATACATATGCATCTCCAATGCTCCCAAACTTTGTATTAAAGGGGACCTATTATGCCTATTATGTAACATAAGTCTGTGGTGTCCTCAGAATGTCTCTGTGAAGTTTCAGCTCAAAATACCCCACAGATCATTTATTTTACCATGCCCATTTTTGAGAGGAAGGAAAAACCTGCTGTTTTCCTGTATGTATCTTTAAATGCAAATGAGCTGCTGCTCCCCACCCCTGTGTTCCAGTAAAGGGGGCGGAGCCTGTACAGCTTTGTGCCTCAGGTACTCTGCCAAAAACGAAAGCATTTATTTGGTTTTGATTATCGTCACATTGTCATGCTCACGTGACATTGCAGTTCTTCATCATCATGAAAGTTTATTATCTGCAAGCATTTTAAAGCAATTTCAGTCTAAACTTCTGATATATGATTTTCTGAGCACACACACAGAAAGCTGGACGTCAGACGGCACGTCCTGTGAGTAAGTTCTCTCTTTTTTAGCAAATTGTGTGCACAATTTAGCAAATCGGGGGAATGAAATAGTAAATCATGCACACAATTTAGCAAACTGAGGGAACGAAATAATAAATCACGTGCATGGTTTTGCATGTCGAGGAAACAAAATAGTACATTGTTTGCACAATTCGAGGAAATCGAGGAAATTAAATAGTTAAGCAAATTGAGGGAACAAAATAGTAAATTATGAGCACAATATATAAATCAAGGGAACAAATTAGTAAATTGGGTGCACAATATAGCAAATTAAGGGAACGAAATAGTAAATTGTGTGGGCGATTTAGAAAATCGAGGGAATGAAATTGTAAATTATGAGCACAATTTATAAATCAAGAGAACAAATTAGTAAATTGGGTGCACAATATAGCAAATCGAGGGAACGAAATAGTAAATGGTGTGCACAATGTACTTTTTTTTCTCCTGCATGTCATGTGTGGGGCTCTGTAGCAAACAGCTTGTTCTGAGACAATGCTTGTGATTTATGGGGATTAAAAAAGAGGAGTGTGTGGATTTTTACCATTATAGGGTGGTTGTACACACACACTGCTGACACACATTTGTGTTCAAACTCCATGTAAAAGTGAGTTTCGCAGACATTCTGGATGTAAAAAAGGATTTCAATGGCTTGTTTTTGTCTGTCATAGCTAAAAGAGATTACATTTTTTTATTAGTATCAGTAAACAACTTAATATGACATACAAAATCATGTAAAATATTAGAAAAAGCATTTACATTAATAAACCACTCTGAAATTCCCAGTACCTGAATTATTATGCGTGTAATTTGGTCGAAAAGTGTCTGGATTTGATCTGTATTCATAAGGCTACCCACACACTAATTCCATGTCTGCATTGGCATTAGTACCGCTGCAGTTTGGCTGGATTTAATGAGCATGTGGCCAGCTGGTTGAAATGTTGGTTGTAAATGCAGGCGGTCAGCTGGTCGGGTTTTTTAGTCATCTGTATGTGTCCGCAATCATGAGCTCCCCATGAGACCACCTGCAGGTGATGAAACCTGATGAAATTCTACACCACTGCTAAAAAAAAATGCTCTTTGTCAGAAAAAAAGAGTGTTTTCTTCCCCCAAAGATATCTCACACCTGAAGGGCTGTGTCTAGACCTGCTAGATGGGCTGGCTTGGGGGTTTAATGTGGCCACTAAAAGGGCTCAAACAAACCCCTGTAGATGCAGCAAAAATATTTGTGGGTTTATGGATCACTCCACATCTGTGAGCCATTTTTAAAGTTGCCTTTAGGTTATGATACATATAATGAATTATTTAACAATAAATGTCTACTCTTATACATAAAGGTTCCTAAAAAGGGGTTTACAGCTTTTTGATATTTTGCCATTGGCATTAAAGGATTAGGATAAATAATTATCATTTATTCATATCCATGTTCCAAGCCTGCATTGGTTTTTTTTTTAAGTAATAGAATTTTTTTTTTTTTTTTTTAATGTAAAAATATTTTTGCACAAAAGGAGACGCCACATCAGGTTGGATGTCAATGGCATTGGCACTCGTAAAAACAAATAAAACCCTAACGCACAAAATAATTAATTGGTTTGAGTAGGACAAACTTAAATTAAACAAATTGGTTTAGTCAAGTTAACCTTTATGAGTATTTAGCACTTTCTTTTTCTTTTAAGTAACCTGAACTGTTTCATTGTTTATAGTTTCATGAACTTATTTCTTTTCATTTAGACAAACTTAAGTTTAACTCAAACTGGGCTGGGATTTCGATCACCCAGCATGCTTTGCCCATGACACTCGAAAGGGAGAGTAAATGCTGAAATTAAGTACCATATAATGTTTTGTTTTTTGTGCAAGATTAATGTTAAGTGGGGAATTAGTAGTGATTAATGTTCTGTTATGCTAACTTAAAAGAGTTTCTATGGGTTTTTGGACAGTTACCAACCCAGAAACCAACACACTAATCTGAAGAACCTATAATGACACAAAAAGAGCCATTCAACAACCTTATACAACCAAAAAGGTGCTGAGGTGAACCCTTAAGTAGCCTTTACTTTTAAGAGGTTTTATCGCTTTAACCATATTTGTCTCTCTCCATTCCTGACCTTCCCTGAGGCAGACTGACCCCACCTCTCCTGACGCACATACACCCAAACCATAGTATGCGTCCACCCCTCCTCCCCTGGCACACACACATAACAGAGTCCCGAAGCTGAGAGATTTTTTCCTGCCGCCCCTCCACCTTCAGCCAGCCGCCTTCTCAGACAGGAAACCTCAGTTTCCACTCCGCCTCCACAGGGCCCCTCTCTCTGCGCTTTACTTTCTCTCTCTCCATCTCCCTCCTTGGATTTTCTGCTCCCACCCCTGCTGTTTTCCCATCATCTCTCTCCCTCCCTGAAAGTGTTCTTCTCTGTACAGTTCACAGGGTGCACAAACGGATGGCCCCTTCTCTCCCCTCTCCTTATTTTTACAAAACACGCCAATCGATCTGTTTTCCTCAAAGGAGCTCCCGCCAGTGGAGCTTGAGATCTTGTCGCTTGCCCCGTTTCAAGTGTCTTCCTGTAAAAAAAAATGCTTTGACAAACGTACACAACGTTATGTAATTACCCAAAATGGAGAGGGAGGGAGAAACCGAGAATGGATGAAGGAAGGAAAAATGGTGAGGAGAGAGCCACATAAATCATGCAAGGATCTGAGGCGAGCGTCAGCGGGGGCTGCACGCGAAAGCCTGCCAAGAAGCGAAAGTGGGCCAATTTCTAAAAAAGTGTGAGAAAGATCCAAAACAGCAAAATGCTTTGTTCCTAAACCTAGTGAGCTGCCTTGCTGTCTATTAACTACATATGCAGCTGCCTTCTAAGGAGGCATGACTTCCTTATGACTTCAACGTCAACCCCACTACGCTTCTGACAACTCTTTCAGTCTTTATTTAAAAACATTTTCCCTGAAAGGTTGAGTTAGAATAGTCTGCAAGAGCACGATCATAAACACAATGAAGGCAAACTAGTGAGTGGATGAGTTTAATGTCTTCTGTAGTCACATCCCTTACAAAAAAGAACTGCAGTATATTGAAGTAGAACTGCAGTAGAACTGCAGTACCAAGTAGTTTCACTGCAGTTTAATGAAGCACAACCATAGATTTGCAGCATAATGAAGTATAGTCACAGTACAACTGCAGTACAACTGTAGTGTAAGTACAGCTGCAGTAAAATGAAGTACAACTGAAAGTTGCATGAAGTATAAAAACAGTATAACTGCAGTTGTATTGCAGTTTTATGTTACTAGTACTTTAGATGTATTGCAGTAGTTGTACTCCAGTAAAACTACAGACATTTTAGGTTATACTGCAATACTGCAGTTTTTTCGTGTCCAAAAAACTGCATTTTTTCTATATGTAACAAAAACTGTAGTATTACTTCTAAAAAACTGCAGTAATCTTTTGTAAGGGATTTAGCCATTTGTTAGCAACCGCCTTTTTTCAAGACTATTAAACAATCACTAGTGGGGTATTAGTTAGGTTAAGTCATAGAATAAAATGTAAATGAAAATTCTCCCTACTTTCATCAGGAACGCAGAATCCCTGGCAATATTCAAGAGACAGCTGAAAACTCACCTCTTCCGTGAACACTTGATCCCCTCATAAAAAAAAAAAAAAAAAAAAAAAAAAACACCTTTCCTTCCCTTTTCCCTTCCTACTCTAGCTTATGGTACTGAGCAATGTATGAAACTTGTATTGTGAGCACTTCCTGTGTTATTTGCCAATTCATGAAGAATCGCTTGTTTGTTTTCCTCACTTGTAAGTCGCTTTGGATAAAAGCGTCTGCTAAATGACTAAAATGTAAATGTAAAATGTAAAATGTGAAAATAGCTTGACTTTATTTCAGGCATTTAACCAAAAACTCATTCACTGACTTCAGGTCGCTGGAACCAGAAATGCTAAAATGCTAACTCCGTTTTCCTGCAGCACACTATAATGTTAGCACGTTGATAAGCTAACCGTGCGGCAGTCTAGGCCTACTCTAAAAGAAATTAGACAAGACCAGCTTTAACCCGGCTAACGTGGTTTTCTGGTATCTCAACCTGGTTGGTCTGTTGTCTCCCAGCTTGACTGAGTATCTGACATATTTCCAGTTTGTCCAGTGGAAACTAGCCGGGAGGCTAGCTAAAACTGGCAAAACCACTTTAGGTGTTTAAGCTGCTTTATTAGCAGTGGCTACACAAAAGTTGGGTGTCAGATTTGAATAAGAATGTACTATTTCCTGTCTAAAACTAGAAGTTGATGGAACTCATTGACTTCCATAGAAGGGAAAAAAATAGTCAATGGGGGCCAGAATCTGTTTGGTTACTGACAAAAAATTCAGCAGAAGAAAAAAAAAATCTATACAGGTTTGGAAAAACTTGAGGGTGAGTAAATGATGACAGAATTTTCATTTTTGTTTGAACTACCCCTTGAATTGTCTTTCACAAGCTAGATAGAGAGCAACATGATGGATATGAATGTGGAGATCTTTAGATGTGAGACCGATGCACCGATATGAACATTTTGGCTGATACGATAACCGATAATTCTTTATATTTGAAATCCGATGTTGGCAGCTACATCTAAGGCAAAATTTTTATATAATTTTTGAGAGCCTGATTACAAAAACAAAAAGTCACCATTAAAAGCCATGTCCCATTCACACAATTATAATGTTTTCATTGTAATATTATGTAGCCTATCTGACGAACTTTCGCTGTACATTCCTTTTTGAAGGGATTTAAATGATATTTTGAGCATTTGTGTGCAAGTGTCTCAGCTAAAAGAAATAATCCATTATTTACCGGCCTTCATATATTGGCCAAATTTTCTTATCGGGCCGATAACGATAATATTAAAATGAGCATATATCGGTCAATACCGATATGGTGGCCGATATATCATGCATCCCTATGAAAGATAATGGCATATCGCATTGTATTGAAAACTTTACACAGCAGCTTCATAGCTACACAAAAAATATTTTTAATAAACTGTTTTAGCAATACGTTATTTAGTATAAATAGAGTTGGTTGCAATTCATTCCACGATTTCCTGAGACATTCTGAGATAATATTTGCTCAAAATGAGCTATCTTATTAGACAGCATAGTATTTTTGCTTATATTTTGGAACGGCGTTCCCATTGGGAGCATGCATATGACGCCTTAAAAAGCTGTCTAGTTAGGGAGCTCACTAGGTTTTGGAGCGGAGCTTAAGAGAGCAGGAGGGAAGCAGGCGAGGTGAAGGACTGCAACAGGAAGCTTCTTGCCAGCCTATTGATGGCTCGCGGCCAGAAATCTCAGACACTAAGGAATTCCTCACAGAGGGTTGGGAAGGAGGGAGGGAAAAACAGAGAGAACTGCGTGTAGGCAGGGAGCATGACCTGGGAAAGACCCAAAAGGACCAAAAAAGAATCAATTAAACACTGCTTATGCCAACCAAATCATCTCCTAAATGCTGTAATGTTGTTACGGTGTTAACAGACAACAAAAATAGGAAGATTGATAAAGCTTATTGATTTAACGTCATGATAATCTAGAAATGAAGTGATCTGGAAAATCATTCTCTCAGCTTCTGTTTCTGTCATCACTCCTGAAAACATACATTACATTTTAATTAAACAACCGTATATGTAGGAACTGTTCACAATAATGCTGACTTGAAAATCATCATTAAATGCTGTTTGTTATGCGTTTTATCGTACTTAAAATAGGACGTTTCCCAGTCAGCAGGATATTTACATGAGATAGGGCGGAGCTTTGATTGATTGGATCGTGAAAAGTGGGTGTGGCATACCAGACAGACAGGTGGTTAAACAAGTCAGGTGTTCATAGGGGAGGGATTTGTGACATCATCCAAAAAGTTTTCGCGGCAAAGGAAGTTGTTATTTTTTGAAAAGATTACGAGTAATATATATTTATGAATAGTATATGGGCATTTTTAGTTCTTTTTGTTGTTGTTTTATGAACTGGCATTGCTTTTAAAAAGACCAGCATGATGGTGAGCAAATTGAAAACAGAATCTTAATGGGTTTTTGTTGCGGTGAACTGTTCCTTTAAGAATGTAAATATGCTCAGTTCTGATTGATTTGTTGCTATTTTCTTGTTTGTTTAGTCTTTTTTGCTGCAGCAGACTGAACGTCACTGGTGGAGTGGAGACGTGTGAAGAGCAGAAGCAGAATAAGATAGACACTGACGCTTTTACACTCTGTATTTATCGTTCCTGCAGTAAACAGAGGCGAGGGTAGGATTATGAAACACAAGCTGACCTGACTTGACTCGGGGGTCTGAGCTCAGGGGTGGAGGAAGGGTCACGCTCGGGGTTTTGTGTCTGTCACAAGATACAACAGCTCTGCTACATGCTGTTCTGTATTACTGCCTGTCCTATCAATTTCCCCCATCTGGAGCAGTCGCAGATGTAAAAGAAAACACTTTGTTTGAAACCAGCTTTAAACTTATAGAGTTCTTTACTCAATGACTCCATAAGGAGTTGCATTTTAAAACATTTCGACAGTAGATCAAGATATAAACAGGCGAGGTTTAATGTTTTGTACAGATTTGAATCAGTATTTGGAGACGGACTGGATATAGGCCATGTGTTTGTGGAACGTCTGATGTGTTTTTAGGGCGTTGTTCCATACATTTTTGTGAGGGCATGTAGCTTTAAGGAAACAGGAGGTATTGTGGGACGACGTGGGGTTTAGATCTTTGGCTTTGGCAAAAGAAGCACAAGCGCCTTCCAAGCAGCAGGGAACTTTTATATTAGATTCTCATAACTGAATTCTGATGTGTAAAGGGGTCCTTGATTATTCTGATTTCATTTTTTTTTGTTTAGTTAGTGTGTAATGTTGCTGTTTGAGTATAAACAGCATCTGAAAAATTACAACGCTCAAAGTTCAATTGCAAAGGGAGATATTTTCTTTTAAAAGAATTCGCTGTTTAAGAACTACAACAAACGGCTGGTAGGGACTACAACGAGCTTCTTCCTGGGTTAGTGACATCACAAACCCCCAAATTTACATAAACCCCGCCCCTGAGAACATGCAACAACGTGGCGAGGCCATGTTCGGCTGCTTTAGAGAAGAGGAAGAGTTGTTGTAGTAGAGTGTTGTTACCATACCATCATTTTACACCGGACTGCTTCACAAACGAGAGTCAATTCAACGCTGGATTTGCACAAAAGATTAACATGACGGCACATGCAAGTTGAATCAACTGATAAATGTATCCACTAACCGTTCAGAAACGTCCAGTTTCATTCTAAAAGTTGTAACTTCTTCCTGAGTCTCTCCATCAGTGTCGACTCCGGTTTGAACAATGTAAGGCTGAACATGTTACTGACAATCCTCATTTTGGCTGCGTGAGATTCTCCAGCTTTGTTGTTGTTGAGCAACCGAAGCTCGAGCTGTTAAAGCTCTGCCCTCTTCTGGAAAGCTAAGTAAGTGCGGTAGATCCACATGCTTTTATTTTATCTTTTTTACTTTTATTAATTAAAACAAACATTATTACTATCATTTTGATAAAGACCAATATGACAATCTGAGTAGGCAAACTATCGAAAAGTGTTATGATTTCTCCCAATTTGTTTTCTTCGAATGGTCCCCTATAACTATCTTCTTATTTTAAGTGGGTTTCATAAACAAGCAGAGGATTTCACTTAAAATGACATATCACCTAACTGGCGAATCTGGAAAGATGTTTTTCTGAATTTTCTGGCCGACTGTTCAAATTTTCGTTGTTTAGATCTTATCCTAATTCACAATAGCTCTTTAAAGATCCCCACTTTCAATTACCATTGCACTGTTATGTCATTTGTCATGACCAACGCACAAAATGGCACTTATTCCAGGACTATAAAGCTCATGGCAGAAAATCACACAATCAATGCGACTTGGCGAGAGAAATGAAATTTCATCAGAGGCAAGCTGTGCAAATGCAACATTTTTGTAGCTCACGACACCATTGCATTATTAGCACAGATACAATGCGGCACATAAACCTGATAATAGCGCTGTCTGAACTGAAATCACAGAGCCGGGAGTAGAAGCCAAGGTTAATATTGAACAAACAGCCTAGGATCAGTGAAACTAAAAGGAAGATGAGTGATTAAGCTGGCATATAAGATGAATCAGTATTTGGCAATGGATGGCAGCATCGATGGGTTGAATATGCCGATAAACATCCCGAAACTGCAGCATTCTTTGTCGTTTTTTTTTTTTGTTGTTGTTGTTCCATTTTACTCTATATTACATATAAAGTATGGCTTGCATTTGGAGTAAAAGCAATCCATCGTTATTTAATGCATTATAAAAGTATTTTTAATGATTTCATTATACCTTGTAATGCATTGTATACATTATAATAATACAGTAATCATTGTTACACCTTTAGAAACAATAATGCATTAAAACACATGACAAACAACCAGATGCAATGAGGAATTTGCAAATATTCTAATGCATTTTAACTTTAGTTGCAATTATTTATGAAAATATATATTGCATTATAACATACATTATGAATTCCTTTATAATGCATTATACATAAAGCTTTAAAGTAAAATGTTGCCAACTTCTATGCATTCACATTTGATGTAAAGCTTGATGTTTAAAGGGTTAGTTCACCCAAAAGTACACCTTCGTTCATCTTCAGAACACAAATTAAGATATTTTTGATGAAATCTGATGCATCAGTGAGGCCTCTATTGACAGCAAGTTAATTATGAACTAATCTTATGAACTCATGAACACACTGTTACTGAACTAAAGTGAATCAACGTCCAACTAAATTGAGATGAATAAAGACACATTTTCTATTTAGAGCTGCTTTACAGCTGAAATTGTATTTGTTTCATTTATGTATTTGGCAGCTGCTTTTATCCAAAGTGACTTACACTGCGTTCAAGGTTCACATTTGCGTTTCATCAGTCCTTATTTTCCCTAGGAATTGAACCCATTACCTAGGCGTTGCTAGCGCTTTGCTCTAATAATTAGTACTTTGAATTCTCCCAGTCATATTTAGTGTGATGCATTTTTCATAGCTGTTTATCTCTGAATAAACTGCCTTCAGAGAGCAGCTCTCAATCTTCACGTCTCTTGCAGACTAAAGTTGTTCTTTTCCTGAAAATGTTTGCTGTTATGTCCAAAGGGACATCTTTTTTTATTATATATATATATTTATGAAATTTTCTTTATTATACAGTAGTGGCCAAACGAGATATTTGTTTTTAATGACCCTATATGTTCCTTTAAACCATCAAAATATGAGGAAAAGGTTTTGTATTGTTAAATATTTTCAATAAGAACAAAATACTAAACATAGTTAAGGTGTTTATCTGACAAAATTATTTGGCAAAAAAGGCAAACTACAGCTACACATTTGATTTTAAACAAAGCATAAATTGACAACACCATAATCAGTTATTAATATTTTATCTCTTGTTTTTGTATGTGTTCATAATTTCTTTGTATGACAGCCAGAAAAATTATGTGTGCATTATTTGACATTTTTCATTACATTATTATCACAAATAAAATAATTGACTTTCAATTTTCCTAAGCCGGACTTTTGCCACTATATTGTATATCCTTATTTTATAAAAATTATATTATTATATTTTAATTTTAATTTAGTTTTTATTAATTTTGTAATGTGCATTTGTCATTTTTATTCATTTAAAAAAAAAAAATTAAATTCGCTTCAGCACACTGTTAGCAATTGATGTAATTTTTACAATAAATTTTAGACATTGTCTTCATATTTTTACTGTAAATGCATGTTCATGATGGGAAATTTATGGACAATCCTGTAATATTATTGTAACTAAACTGCCTGAACAACTTCCCCAGTTCAAATCTGGCTGGGCACCTGATGTATATCAACATGTTCCCCCTGATTTTGTTTGAATGAAAAAAATGTGGATACTTTTGTTTGAAAACAAAAATAAAGTTTGTAATATGTGTTGTTGCATAGTGTGTATGCAATAATATAATATAATATAATATAATATAATATAATAAAATAAAGAAAAGGTGCCATTGTTTTGTTTTTAATTGCAAAAGATGGAAAATTACAGTATTTTGTTGTAACATTTACAAATATTTAAAACAGTATATTACCTATATATTACCAGCTGTAATTGTACAGAAATTAGTTGCCAGGAATTTCCTGTAAAATTACAATAAAGTTTTAAGACTGTACAGTAAATTATAACAAACTACAGCACTTTACTGTAATAACGCTACAATAATCACAGTAGTACTGTTGTTTATATACATTAATTTATTGTAATTAAAACAGTATATTACCTATATATTACTAGCTGTAATTTTACGGCAATTAGTTGCCAGGAATTTCCTGTAAAATTACAATAAATTTTTAACACTGTACAGTAAATTATAACAAACTACAGCATTTTACTGTAATAACGCTACTATAATCACAGTAGTACTGTTGTTTATATACACTAATTTATTGTAATTAAAAACAGTATATTACCTGTATATTACTTGCTTTAAATTTACGGCAATTCGTTGCCAGGAATTTCCTGTAAAGTTATAATACATTTTTAACATTGCATACATTAAGGTAACATTTAAAATTATTATAGTTTTTTTTTTTTTGATCAAATATTTATATCTTATTCCATTTCAGTTTTTTCCAGTTAACACGAATGTTTTCGAGTTCGTTTTGTGAGTGTGAAAAAAACCTGCTGTTTAGGGAAAGGAATCGAACTTGGGTTTCGACTGTGAGAAAAGTCTCTATTTTCTCTCTCCGCTTATGTAATAAACCAAAAACATCTATCAGAGTAATGGGGTTGCTTTACGTCAAAGATATTAAGCTTCGCGACAGCAATCTCTCAGGCAATTTGTCTAAATCGGCATTGGTCAGCCCTTAACTTGTTTTTTTCCCCAACTCCGTATCATTTCGGTGTCTTTTTCTCTCTCTCCTCCGTTCCCTCTCACTCCCCTCCCTCAATCCGTTTTGATTCCTGCCGCCTCCAGCCACAAACAGTGATGCAATCCGCAGGCTCCTGCGTGCAATAACAGGGCCTGGAGAGCGCGAGCAGGGCAGGGCGGTCTGGATTTCTCTCGCCGTCTGAAACGAATAAAAAGTGCATTGGACGAGAGTGCCAAAGAGTAGGAAAAAGAAAAGCAGGGGTATGGGATGGTGAGAGCCAGACAGAAAAGAGACAGCTCATATTAAGAGCTCATTGTTTGCTATTGTTGCGGTTAGTTTTTCTTTGCTAATTTGTGCTTTTAGGATAGAAGATGGTTTTTAGCTTTAAGCATGAGGGTGGCGTATTGTTCGCTTTTCTTCAAAGGTTGAGGAGCTTGACTTAATCTTAAGGACAGGAATGTAATCTTAGAGAAGTAGTAAACAAGATGAGATCCATGCCTGACTACAGCGCTCTCCAGAAAATGTATAGACTTAACTTACTTTAACTTAAGTTTAGCCTATATCTTCAATGATCCTCACAGCTTCTTCTAACCGTTCAGGGCTCAATTAAAGTAATATCATTTATATACTACTATAGTTTTTACTAATATTTAGAATCAGCTTCTTTTTTCTTATTTTAATTTTAATTTTGTTATGCACTTTTGTCGTTTTTATTTGAATTATAATTCACTATTGAAAACATTGGAGTTTTTCATATTTTTTAATTGTAATAATTTTACAGTTACTCTCCAAAATAATGTAATCGCAACTAAAAGACAGTATACTTTAAATATATTTGTTTTATGGCATCTTTTTTATGAATGAAGGCCAGTATCACTGACATTAATACTGCTACTGATGTCTCTATGAGATTATATAAAAAACATTAATTATAGACGTTCAATATTACAGTAAAACTGAAAGCTATCAATTTCAACATTTACTAAAATTTAAATCAATTTAATTTAAGTGAACTTAAAACGATCTTCATATAAACCCATTATAATAAATATCATATTTACCTGTGGCCTTCCTACCTGTCTAACTTGTCGAAAATATACAGAAATTGAATAAAGTTATCAAACATTGTACAGTCTTCACTGCATGAATTATAAATTAAATACAGATTAACCCTTATTAAAGCTAAAATTTTCTGTTACTTTTGTTCTTTGATTAACATTAACGACAAACAACAGCAACTGGTTTATTAGGACGCTGTCACTTTAAGAGCATGACGCGCATCTCATTTTCTCTTTAAGTTAATTTATTTAACTCATTTAAGACTGCTCTTATGAGGACACTCAACAAATTTTGGCATAATTCTGTGTTTTTATTGTTTGTTCAAGCGTGAAAGAGACCTCGATACTGGCGCACGTCTTTCTTTCACACGAGTCGTGTGTGTCACATGACACGGCATTCACAGACAACGCGTTGTCGTTTGTTTTGTGGCGCTTGAATGGTTTAAAAGCATTTGTGTGAATAACATGCTGAAGCTAGCCAAATTATGACGGAAAAATGGATGCTGCATTAATTGTGTTAAATATTTTAAACGTGATTAAACTAAAAAAATTAAATGCATGTTTTAACGGGAAATTTTGATTTTGACACCATTATATATATATATATATATATATATATATATAAAACAAAAATAGTTTTGGTTTTACTTAACGATAATAACTCTGCTCCATTTGCAGGGAATATCTTTCAGTTCAGCTGTTCAACAAAACAAGTTTGACGGTTGTTGAACAGCTGAACTGAAGAAATTGCCAAAAAGGTTCTATATAGGGAGAATATAGATTATGATTAACGGGTTATTTAATATGTTTCTAGCGATAAAGTATGTTTACTAATTCATACAATTTTATTACATTTAAAAAATGAATTAAAACAAAATGATTAAAAAGTAAATCCATAAAATGATCCCATGGGAACCCCAAAAAGATTTATATCTGAAGTGCCTGACAGAACCCTTTAAATTAAAGCTAAATAGATTTTTTTTAAATACACAAAAATTATTTAAAAAAAACCCCTCAAATTTGAAATATTAATAAATTCTAGTATATAAAGAAGATTAAAATAGTCCAACTGAAATCAAACCTTTAAAGTGCATGTAAACTTTAAAATCATAAGGCCCTAAAATTCCAATAGACTTCCCTACAATCTGTTGCATGTTTTTTAAGACAGAAACGCTTGTTGACTCCATGCAGTTGAAGCAGAACCCATTCTTTCCGTTATTCTATTATACATTTTTGCAGTGAACTGTTGAAGTTATAAAAACAGCTTGCGAACGGCCTTTGACTGCACAGACCCCTCTCTCAACTCTCTGGTGAACTCAGACCTTAGTGTAGATGTAGAACGCGATTATGGTCAGTTTATGGTGGTGTTTGTGCATATTTCTGTTGATTGTTCCTCAGATCCGCCCCTCGACTCGACCTAGCCCGGTTGGCTCTGCTGAGACAGACCTCCCCTGGAGGCGGCAGAGGGAAAAAGCATACGAGGTCATCGCAGGAATGCCGGGGGATTGGCACCTGGCTAAATCCTCGGAGCATACACACGCTCACTTTTTCCACTCTCTGCTGAGACTCCACGTGGAGCCTACCTACGAAAACAAGGCATTCCTTTGCGTGCAATCAAACAATATTCCACAGTCACCACACAGCCTGTGCAGACATGCAATAGGACACGTCTGTCAAACGAACAGGTCAGTGAGTATAGTCAGTAAGGTATAGTTCACCCAACAATGAAAATTCTGTCATTATTTACACACCATCATGTCGTTCCAAACTCATGTTGCTTGTTTTCTTTTGCAGAAAACAAAAGAAGATACTTTGTAGAATGTTTTGGCTGTTTAGGAGCTGCAATCGCGAAAATCTTCTTACGAAGGAAATTTAAAGATTCGAACCAGTTCCAATTCTTGAAAAATTCTTAAATATTTTATTAATGTGCCCCTGTTATGCTTTTTCAGATATTACCTTTCATGCAGTGTGAATGTAAAATGTCTGTAAAGTTTCAAAGATCAAAGTGCAGATAAATGGAGTTAACGGATCACAACAGAGTAATCACAACAGACTGGGTCATCTGACCAAATCAGAACAGAGTAGATCAATCACAACAGATCAATCACAACAGACTGGGTCATCTGACCAATCAGAGGCAGAGAAGATCAATCACAACAGACTGGATCATCTGACCAATCAGAGCAGAGTAGATCAATCACAACAGATTGGGTGATCTGACCAATCAGAACAGAGTAGATCAATCAAAACAGACTGGGTCATCTGACCAATCAGAGGCAGAGAAGATCAATCACAACAGACTGGATCATCTGACCAATCAGAGCAGAGTAGATCAATCACAACAGATTGGGTGATCTGACCAATCAGAACAGAGTAGATCAATCACAACAGACTGGGTCATCTGACCAATCAGAGGCAGAGAAGATCAATCACAACAGACTGGATCATCTGACCAATCAGAGCAGAGTAGATCAATCACAACAGATTGGGTGATCTGACCAATCAGAACAGAGTAGATCAATCAAAACAGACTGGGTCATCTGACCAATCAGAGGCAGAGAAGATCAATCACAACAGACTGGATCATCTGACCAATCAGAGCAGAGTAGATCAATCACAACAGATTGGGTGATCTGACCAATCAGAACAGAGTAGATCAATCACAACAGACTGGGTCATCTGACCAATCAGAACAGAGTAGATCAATCACAACAGATCAATCACAACAGACTGGGCCATCTGACCAATCAGAGGCAGAGAAGATCAATCACAACAGACTGGATCATCTGACCAATCAGAGCAGAGTAGATCAATCACAACAGACTGGGTGATCTGACCAATCAGAACAGAGTAGATCAATCACAACAGATTGGATCATCTGACCAATCAGAGCAGAGTAGATCAATCGCAACAGACTGGGTGATCTGACCAATCAGAGGCAGAGAAGATCAATCACAACAGACTGGGTCATCTGACAAATCAGAGCAGAGTAGATCGATCACAACAGATTGGATCATCTGACCAATCAGAGCAGAGTAGATCAATCACAACAGATTGGGTCATCTGACCAATCAGAGCAGAGTAGATCAATCACAACAGACTGGATCATCTGACCAATCAGAGCAGAGTAGATCAATCACAACAGATTGGGTCATCTGACCAATCAGATGCAGAGAAGATCAATCACAACAGACTGGATCATCTGACCAATCAGAGCAGAGTAGATCAATCACAATAGACTGGTTCATCTGACCAATCAGAGCAGAGTAGATCAATCACAACAGACTGGATCATCTGACCAATCAGAGCAGAGTAGATCAATCACAACAGACTGGGTAATCTGACAAATCAGAGCAGAGTAGATCAATCACAACAGACTGGATCATCTGACCAATCAGAGCAGAGTAGATCGATCACAACAGATTGGATCATCTGACCAATCAGAGCAGAGTAGATCAATCACAACAGATTGGGTCATCTGACCAATCAGAGCAGAGTAGATCAATCACAACAGGCTGGATCATCTGACCAATCAGAGCAGAGTAGATCAATCACAACAGATTGGGTCATCTGACCAATCAGATGCAGAGAAGATCAATCACAACAGACTGGGTCATCTGACCAATCTGAGGCAGAGTAGATCAATCACAACAGACTGGATCATCTGACCAATCAGAGCAGAGTAGATCAATCACAACAGACTGGGTCATCTGACCAATCAGAGCAGAGTAGATCAATCACAACAGACTGGGTGATCTGACCAATCAGAGTAGAGTAGATCAATCACAACAGACTGGTTCATCTGACCAATCAGAGCAGAGTAGATCAATCACAACAGACTGCGTCATCTGACAAATCAGAGCAGAGTAGATCGATCACAACAGATTGGATCATCTGACCAATCAGAGCAGAGTAGATCAATCACAACAGACTGGATGATCTGACCAATCAGAGCAGAGAAGATCAATCACAACAGATTGGGTCATCTGACCAATCAGATGCAGAGAAGATCAATCACAACAGACTGGGTCATCTGACCAATCAGATGCAGAGAAGATCAATCACAACAGACTGGATCATCTGACCAATCAGAGCAGAGTAGATCAATCACAATAGACTGGTTCATCTGACCAATCAGAGCAGAGTAGATCAATCACAACAGACTGGATCATCTGACCAATCAGAGCAGAGTAGATCAATCACAACAGACTGGATCATCTGACCAATCAGAGCAGAGTAGATCAATCACAACAGATTGGGTCATCTGACCAATCAGAGCAGAGTAGATCAATCACAACAGATTGGATCATCTGACCAATCAGAGCAGACTAGATCAATCACAACAGATTGGGTCATCTGACCAATCAGATGCAGAGAAGATCAATCACAATAGACTGGGTCATCTGACCAATCAGAGGCAGAGTAGATCAATCACAACAGACTGGATCATCTGACCAATCAGAGCAGAGTAGATCAATCACAACAGACTGGATCATCTGACCAATCAGAGCAGAGTAGATCAATCACAACAGATTGGGTCATCTGACCAATCAGATGCAGAGAAGATCAATCACAACAGACTGGATCATCTGACCAATCAGAGCAGAGTAGATCAATCACAATAGACTGGTTCATCTGACCAATCAGAGCAGAGTAGATCAATCACAACAGACTGGATCATCTGACCAATCAGAGCAGAGTAGATCAATCACAACAGACTGGGTCATCTGACCAATCAGAGCAGAGTAGATCAATCACAACAGACTGGGAGGGGTTTAGAGAGACCGAATCATTTATCAAATCATTTTAGACGCTGTAAGAAAAGAGCTGATGCTGCAGTGTATATTATGATCAAATTAACATGTTTTTTGACCTTGGATGAATGTAAACCAGCAGTAGGAGACCTCCAAAACAAAATGAGGAACCATAAAAATTCTTAAAAATGTTTCGTGAATCAGGCCCTTGGACTTTGTGCTAAAGGGACACAAAGGCAGGGTGAAATGAATCCATATGACCAGACTACTGAAAAGACACAGTCACTAATGAAACAGATTATAATTCAGGCCTATTCATTTTCAAATCAAACCAAAACATTAAGACTACACTGAAGATGGTGAAATGAACCTCAAACGACATGTGAGAACCAGTGAGGCTTAATGTTAGTTTGAGGTTGTCGCAATTTTGGTATAGTCTTTGTATATTATGTGCATTGATCAATTATTTGATTTGAGAGTGAATGATGGCTTAAATTTCAATGTTCATCTTACAAAGTGATTGTGTTCTGCACTTTTCAGTGCTTGAACATTTTGGGTCAAATTGACTTGCATTGGATGAGCAAAAACGGCAGAAACATTCTACAAAATAGCTTTTCTCTCTTTGTTTCATCTTGTCATGTAAGAATAGCATACGTGTTTGGAATGACACGTGAGCAAATGATGCCAGGACTTTTGAGTGAGCTTTAAATACACACAAGATTGTGCAAAAAATCAAGATGTTTGGGATCTGTTTGAGATCATCCCGTCTAGAAAAGCAAAAGCGTGCCTCAACACTTTGACCGTTGGGTGGGGTGGCAAATGTCTGGGTGTAGAGCGAGGGTCTGGCTCTCCCTTCCATCCCACAGTGTTAACAGACTCCCAGCCGCAGATTTACGGGAGTTGACGAGCGCATGGAAACTCGGCACGTTGGGCAACGACCTTCTGCCATATTTCAGTTCTCTGTGAGCGACTGACATGACAAACGTGAGCTTAGCCACTCGAGGGGCTCTTGCTTTTATAAGAGAAATAAAACATAAAGCAAGCAGGCTGTACTTTGAGTTCAAGCCAACACTGGGAGCAGTGGGTATACTTCAAATTTTGGGAGGCGCCGTCTCAGACTCGCACTCATTTCAGGACTTTTTTTGATCGAAAAGCCTACGCACTGCAAAAAAATCTAAACATGCTAAAATCAAGATACATTTACTTGATAAGCAAAAATGACTAAAGATATTAAAGTCCCCCTGTGGTGAAAATCAAGTTTTTAATGTTGTTTATATGACCATGTGGTGTTTTTAATAAGCTTTAAGACGAACCATGTGCAAATTCATAAGTCAAAACCACTGCTGAGTATTTTCTATTTAAAACTGCAGTGATCTAAAGACTGTTCTGTTCTGTTGATATAAAAAATCGGGTAGATTTGGCAATATAGTAGGTGTATGATGTTTAATACAATGTTATGATGAACTATATGCATTTTGACACAGACATTCGTATTAATTACCATTATGTGTCCGATGTTGTAAAAAGCGATACCATTGTGCAGCGTTTGCCTCGGTAAGTTGACCGAGTGGATCTCTGTGCGAGTGAGTGGAGGCGGGGCTAATTAGCATATTCATAGATCGGTAGATTCATAGATTTTGGTGATCAAAAGTGAGTTTTAAGTTGATAAAATTATTGACTACAGGGGGACTTTAAGTCTTGTTTTCAGAAAATAATCTTAATAGGTCACCCAAAAATGAAAATTATCATTTACTCACCCTCAAGCCATTCTAGGTGTATATGACTATCATCTATCTGACGAACACAATCAGAGATATATTAAAAATTATTCTGACTCTTCCCAGTTTCATAATAGTAGTGAAAATGCCGCTCACAATTTTTAAGCCCAAAAAAGTGCATCCATCCATCATTAAAGTAATCCATACGGCTCTAGGGGGTTAATAAAAAGCCTTCTGAAACGAAGTGATGGTTTTTTGTGAGAAATACATCCATATTTAAATCTCTATGAAATAAAATAAAAAACCAAAAAAAAACTAGCTTCCGGCAGACGGCCTACATCAAAAGATGCACTGATGAACAGGGAAGCGCAGAGGAGACAGCAAAACAAAACATCGGTCACGAATTAGAAGTCTAAAATGAGAATTTCTAAAGAGAAGAGGATCTTGAATTTGTTGCCCAGCACTTTTATTTGAACCGTGAGACGCGTCTAAGCTTACAATACTCTTACATCCTGCGTCATCCTTACTCTTGTGCCGCAACTCGACTTGTGTACGGTCACCCGACGGAAGCTAGTTATTTTAGTTCATGAAGTATTAAACATGGATATTTTTCTTACAAAAAAAACATTTCTTTGCTTCAAAAGGTCTTTATTAACCCCCTGGAGCCGAATGGATTATTTTTATGATGGATAGACGCTCTTTTTTGGACTTCAAAATTGCACTACCATTATAAAGCTGGGAAGAGCCAGGATACTCTTAAATATTTCTCTGATTGTGTGCACCGGAAAGAAGATAGTCATATACACCTAGGATGGCTTGAGGGTGAGTAAATCATGGGGTAAATTTCATTTTTGGGTAAACTATCCCTTTATAGTTTATTTTTCTACCCTCAGTGCCAGATATTCTTTTCTTGTTTTAAACAAACAAACTCATTTCATTTTGATACATTTTTCAGAAAGCAATTTTCATTTGCGTCTATCTTGATTTAAGAATGATTTCAAGAAAATATCAAAAAATACAGAGTGAGAAAATCTTTTTTTGTTAAGCCGAAATCAAGCGTAATTTGATAGGAGATGTGACTCTTAGCTGCTTGGCCTGAAGGGACGTCAGTGGTGTCAGGATCCTGGTGGAGCACATGATAAAGTGCTGTGGTGATTTTTTAATTTTGCCAGGATTGCTCCGCCCCGTGTGGTTTGCGGCATGTTGACGGACACCTGTGTGCCGGGCTCGAGGCGACAGGAAGGTTTCTGGGAACGAGGAGCTGTTAAGGAGTCGGAGGCTGGGCGGGAGTTCAGATCTCAAAACCAAAACACGTTGCGGTGGAAAGAAAACAGGAAGATGAAGGAACTCAGAACAGAACAATGTAATTAGACGACAAATTAAAGTGATGTTAAATCAAGCATGCTGGTGTTTGTTTAACCCAGAGATTTACGAAACTTTTTTTGTCCACCGAACCCCTTTGACCTTATTTGAAGCACCCATCTGAGATTTGAAGTTAAAATTTGAATCATTTTTCATTATTCTAATGGTCAAGTAAACAAAATAATTTTTTAGGGTTGCCAGGTCTGCACAACTAAACCCAAAAATAGCTAGATTTTCTCCATTGGGGGGTGGGGGGGAGGATTGAAGTGGCAAATTTGGTTGGACCGAGGGTGCAGTAGGCAATACGAATGGTTTTAAAGTTTGGTTTAGGGTGGAGGAAAATTGTATTCATATTTTCTGTTCAACTATTACATCCAGGACTATTGTTTTTTTTTTTGTTGTTGTTTTTTTTATGCATATTTGTTTTAATTTAAGTTTTGTTTGAACTTTGAAAACGTGTAATTACAATTCACTGTCTGCTAAAATATTATAAAATTTTTAAACATTAAATACATTTTCTGATATTTATATTACATCACATTTTCATTTTACATTTTGCTCCCTGAAGAAATCGTGTTTTTAGAAATAAAACAAATGTAGTTTAAAAAAAACATATATATGTACTTTTTAAAAAATATACTGTTTAGAGAATAACTTTAGATTTATATATATATATATATATATATATATACACACACACATATATATATATTATATGCTTAGATTTTTTTAAATATATATATATATATATATACTTAGATTTTTAAAATATACTTTATATATTATATTCATTTTAATAATATTTATTTATTTTCTAAGATAAATAATTAACTTTAAGATATATATACTATCATAGACAGTATTGTGCTTTTGCTTCAGTACAGTAACAATATAAATGCCAATTTAATTTTGCAAACAAAAGTTGTCTGTTTTCTTAAACGGGATAAATAGGCCTTTATTCATGAAAATATATAGTTGTTTTCATATCTTCTGCCTCACAAGGGTATCTTCATATTTGGGTCAGTGGCCCTCAAATCTTCAAACCATGCATGCCGCCAAAAAAAAAAGCCGAACACTAGGTTCCTCAAAATGACCTCGCAGGACCATTATGTGGCCCTGAAAACCACAAATGAAAGTTTATTGTCGTATAAATACTTTTTAATGAGTTGCTGGACGTGGTTGCTGATCTTCTACCTACTGTCCCTTACAGGCACCTGAGCACACACTGCTCTTTTCTCTCAGCCGCTGTTCTTCTCCCCTTCAGTGTCTCTGCCAACCTCACTGTGCGCCTGTGTTCTCTCGATCCCCTCACATGGGGCGCCTGTTTTCTCAAAGCAAGACCGCCCTCTCCTCAATACTCGCCCCCCTCCGATCCCTGGCAGCCAGACAAGGTCAACATGACAGGATTTTTCCCCCTCCTTCCCGCTTTATCTCGCTCCGTTTCTTTGACTCCACTCAGCTGAGCGGCAGGCTCCTCCCGAACACGAAGGGCCTTTCATCTTCAGCCTCCATCAGAGAGAGCAAACAAGGGCCAGAGAGCTAGAGAGACCGTGTGAGTGCCTGGAGAGGTACAAAAATGTATGGATGTTCATCTCGGTGTGACAGATGGAGTGATAGTTTGGTGTGCAACGGAAACAAAACAAAACAACATAATGCAGCGCAGTTGTCTGTAGTCAAATATTCATTTCAGAGGCAAGCAGCTAAAATCTGAGGCCATTATTGAAAAGCGCTGTGCTTGTGGTACTGTACCATATTAGGATCAATCGTATTACTTTAGGGCTTGTAATACACATTTTAGCCATGATGATTTTGAAAATAAACAATGCAATGAATATCACAGTGATTTTGGCCTTTAAGTTTTCTCAAAGACTAGTTTTATGACTCCTTGTCTCACGACTCATTCTCTTTTTTTAACATTCAGTAGCAAAAGCGGCGAGTTTGATTCTTTCATTCATTGTGAATCACTTCAAATTGATAGTCGACTCAACTCTGATTCAACTATTCGTTCGCATCGAAACATCAAAAATGTTCACACAAGGCTCTGCTTTGTATTTTTCAAGAATCATCACAAAATCTTACCGATCCTAAATTTTTGAACGGTTATGCATGTTGCTAAATATTGCTGTTTAGCATTTTTTGTTGTTATATTGGTGGATATAAATGATAATATTGAATACAATTTGAATAGTTCTTATATTAAACAATTCTTATATATATATTTATATATAACAGTGGCCAAAAGTGGTCCAAAAGTGATATTTCTTTTTAATAACCCAACAAGTTCAATTAAACCACCAAAATATGAAGAAAATACTTTATATTTTTTTAAATATTTCATATATGAGGGAAGAAGAAAACACTAAACTTTATTTATTTGGCAAAAAAGGCAAGCAACAGGTTTTATTTTACTATGCAAAAAAAAAAAAAACACAGAAAAAGCATGTATTGGATAAAACGTATCAGTTATTAATATTTCATCTCTTGCTTTTGCATGTGTTGATTTCTTGACAGCCTGGACAAAAAATGACGTTGGCATGTTTCATTGCATTATCACGAATTAAACTCCAAGCAACAGCTATAGAAATATGCTTTAACAATTTTTTAAAAATATCGGGTGAAGATGTCAATTTTCCGAGGCTGGCGTCCATATCTACAACCAAACAGCAAGTTTACAAATCCAGGGTAAATTCCTCCTAAGTAATCAATAGTGTCTCTTTATCTCAAAAGTTGAATTGAACGCATTGAAGCTTTAACGGTTCTTGAACTCATACACTTTCTAACCAAACGCTATAAAAGGAAACACTCCTCTTGTTTCATGGTAGAGTAGACTCTGACAAAGAGTTACGATCCACTGTAGAATTTACAGAAAGTACCAAAGATTCCCATTCAACAGCCTCAGCCGTGTGCCAAAGTTAACAGAGAGATACGAGAGCAATGGGACTGGATAACTGGAAAAGAGTCGTACCCTCTGATCACTTTATAATGAGGCAGAACACTTGAACATTCGCTTCATCGTTCTTTTGGGTTCGAGACATGCCGCTCGTGATGCACAACTCAAGAGGAAATGTGGGTAACCGGAGATCATGGAAAGAAGGCGGCAGTCTCGGACAGTCTCACACACATTGACGGGAATGGATTTGCCCGGACACGGAGCCAAGCCCAGGCCCAGACTTGAGAGAGCCTTGTTTCTCTTTCTGAAATGCTTTAACTCCCTCCCTGCCCTCGTTCTCTTTTCATACAGAATGCTTACTGCAGGCTTTTTCGCTTATTGTGTTCCAGTTGCGTTATTGTGGCTGTACTGGAAGATTCAGGCTGTTGGCTTTGCAAGTAAATAATAATAATAACCAGCTGTGCCTCCAGTTTAACTGCTCGAGCCCTTGGCCCGTTACGATCCAGCGCTTTGCTTATTGCTAACAGCTTACAGTTGGAACACAATTGTGGTGATGTGGCTCCTCGAGAGTCATGCAGCAAAGGCTTGAACCATTCTCACGATTCTTGAACTTTACTAGTGGTCGATTTGATCAATATGAGTTATTCAAGAGCTGATGCCAATATACACACCATTTCATTCTTTACTAGTAGTGTTGTCAAAAGTACCGACTTCAGTACCAAGTCGATACTGAAATCTTAAAAATGTGACAAAACCAACATTTCCCCTAAGATTTTGAGCGGATTCTTAGGGGCCGTTCACATAACGCGCCTAAAAAGCGTGGAAAGCGCGGCCGCGTCGCTTCCTCCTTCTTTTGCAAGCATTCAGGAGCTCGTGCTTCTGTGGCGTCTGTCGTTGCTATGCAACCATGAACAACTTTCTCCACGACTACGCTGTAATTTCAATGGATTTCCATCACCCAAAAGCCCTTGCAGAAGCTCTAGTACAAGATTTATTTATGGAGAAGAAAGTGTTTGTGCACCACAGAGAATTTCACAAACTCATACAAGAGCTCCATCTGGACGATGAGAGATTTAAAACCTGTTTCAGAGTTGACAAGAACCAGTTTGATAAGCTTTTAAGGAAAATTGGCCCAAGCTTCACCAAACAGAGCTTCTGCCGTGAAACCATCTCTCCTGAACAACGACTCTGCGTTCGTCTAAGGTGATTAAACGACCATTGGGGAAAGGGAAAGGGTTGATTGGATGGGATGGGTATTGGAAGGGGTAGTCGTGGCCTAGTGGTGAGGGAGTCGGGCTTGTAACCTGAAGGTTGCTGGTTCGATTCCCATGCCGGCAGGAATTGAGAGTTGGGATTGTGAATAAACATCACTCTCTCCACCTTCAATACCATGACTCAGGTGCCTTTGAGCAAGACACCTAACCCCTAATTGCTCCCCTTGTAAGTCGCTTTGGATAAAAGCGTTTGCTAAATGATGAAAAAAATGAAAAAATGGATGGTTCTTGTCACATGCGCTTGCAGCATTCTGAAAAGGCACAGGCGCGCCTGGAAAAAACGAGTGTGTCGCGTGCCTACGTAGGAAATAATGAATATGTGCGCGCAAAAGACGCGATATGTGAACGGCTCCTTAGGGTGTACTCAGACTAGGCACGGTTTCCACGATTGTCCCCACTCCCCCACTGGCCCGCACTCACACTGCACTTAACGTTCCGGCCGGAGAACGCTTACGTCATGCAACTTTTGTATGGAAGAAAACAGGAAGAAATACACTTTCGCTAAGATACGCTAAGGTACTGATTTTTCATTCAGGCCGCATAGCGATTTTCACTTGCACGTATCAGAGGATTATTACAAAAGCAGCTGACGTTAATGGAGGAGTTTGCAGCTTCACTCGCTAACTACAATCCCTGTTCTTCAATAAGGTGAGAACCAGACCCGTTATGAACCCAGATCCACTCGAATTAATAACATTAATTGAAAAGTGTACTATCGAAGTAGCAATAAAGATGTTTGCTGTCGTATTGATGACAGCAGTACAAAAGTAGAAGCTTGTCAGTGCTCCGGCATGGTCAGCGCTCACACTGCATGCGAACCACGCTCGAGCCCAACCGAACCATGCTCTGGCCCACCTCTTCCAAGCGGGCCGGTTAAACAAAACATGCCTGGGAGCAAACGGATCAGAGCGTCTGATGTGAGTATACCCTCAAATACCTCCAATTGGCTACAATGATCAACACTACAAAAATATGTTGTAAATAGAGATCTTTGACACTCTTGAAGGAGCTGCAGCGATCTGTCACGACACATTAAAGAGACACTATAAGCTATTTATTGTTGAAACTTCTTTAAAAAATGACGATATATTGAAACTGTTTCATATGTCTGTCGACGTGTTGTCAGTGTCCTCTTTGCTCCGCGATGTATTTTTCACTGCGTGAGAACATGATGTGTGGCGTGAGAGCACATGACTTGTCGGGCATAGCAAGAGTACCTGAAGGGGGCGGGTCTTTGTGAAGGGTCAATTGCGAGGAAAAAAAGGCAGAATTGTGAGAGAAAAATTTGCAGTTACCGTTTAAATTTTTTTTATTTAGTTTTTTTATTTGTGAATTGGAACCCTCAGATAAGATGACATAAAATGATCGCACTTCTTCTCATGCACTAAGCTGCATAGCCAATCAGAGATCTCTCTCTTGCCGATATCCCAACACCAACATGCTGAATCGACCCAAAATTCCCACCGACTAGAGCCAACAATGCAGAACACTAAGAAAAACAAAGCAAACCGACACTCAAAAATGGCCAACATTGCCTGACGTCATGACATCATGGGATGCACTACTGAATAAGAAACAAACACGCTTGCTATTTTTTATTCATTATCTAGTCATAACCTTTGACCTGAGGACTTCTTTTGAGTTTCTTTTCCTGTTCTGTTAATTTTTCTGTCCAACTTCCTCTTATTTTGCTGCAGTGGTCATAGAGGGAAAGTAAGTGGCTGAAAGGCATAAAAGAAAACAGAAAGTGGAAAGAAGTGAGTCTGTGTTGATTTTGGAGGGGCTTGCACCAGAGCCCAGGCCACTGGCGGCTTGGAGACGCAGGGACGGGTCCCGTGGACCATCCTCGGGTGTCCCGTGAAGGTGCAGAGGGGGAGAGAGAGCGAGGGGTCCTCGGGCTGGGGCGGGACCAGGCTCTGCACAGCAGGGAGGACATGAGCGAAACGTTCCAAGAGGAAACGGTGAGGCCACGCTGTGATTAGTGGTTGCAGTTTAACTGCAGAAAAATGCATGGTCCAAGCCCAGCGAGAGAGGGTGGTTTCACTGGTCTCACCGAGCCCGCGTGACTCAGGGTCTTTCTGCACCGGGCTTGAGTTTATTTGCACAGCTCTTTTCTGCATCTCTTTTTCACAATTGCTTTTAAATCAGCATTTTGTGGTGTTTCCAAACATTTAAAAATGAGGTTTTCCAGAACTACAATAAGCATTTAAATTTACATTTATGCATTTAGCAGATGCTTTTAACTTACAAAAGACGAACAAAAGCAAATTGTCAAAGAGCCTACAATATACAACGCCATTATGGACCCTTTTCACAGACTTTGATGATGTGTTTCCAGTGATTAACATCGCAAATTTAGAAAGTGTTTGTATTTTCTTAAAAAATGACATCTTTCTGACTTCTGTTCTTGACAAACATAATCAGTCTCTTTTTTATTCCTCTTTTGGAAAATCATAGAATCACTTTCATGGATTTTTTTTGCTATTGGGTCAAAAATATTTCAGTACTACAGAAATTTTCCCACCAATAATAACTTCTACTTCTGAGTATGTCAAAAGTACCAAGTTTGATACCAAGTCGATACAGAAATTTTAAAATGATGACACTGTTGGGTGGAACATCTCTGATTGGCCACTTGGAACCCCGGAAATGTGAAAAAAGTCCATTAGACAAGGGGTTTTCAAACTGGGAGTCTGAGAAAATAATAATAAAAAATATATATATAAATAAATAATAAAAAATGTAATAAAATAAAACACTGATTAAAATAAATTAAATAAATAAATAATAAATCTACACTATATATATAGTTTTTTTTTTCTCCAAATAACAGTTTAGTTTTACATTCTTTAAACATGAAAATATGTAGGTGCCTTTTAAATTTTAGGATGGGGGCCCTTGCACCAAGATTATCATATTTGGGGGTCCGTGTCATCTAAAAACTTGAAAATCCCTGCATTAGACCACTAGGAGATGTTGAAATAAGTCAAAGTTGCTTTTGTTATTTATACAAACTATTTTACAAGCACTACTCAGCAAAGTATTCTTTACCCCTTTTCCAGAGAATGTTTCTGGAATCTCTGATCGTTTCATTGAGGAATTCCACGTTCCAGGACTTTGTTAAATTCCCAGTCGAGCTGACCTCCCCAGACCCTCCTCCCACCTTTTAGCAAATGCTAAACATTTATTCCAAGTGGATGTCAGCTGTCTCTGTCCTGAAGTAATGCAGAAGACCATCTGAAATTCCCATCACCGAGACCATCTCATACTCTCAATACTCTCAATTCCATTGCAGAACTCTGAGGTTGTAAATCTAGCCCACGTGGAGGATCACGGGTGTCGTTATTGAGGCTGAATGCCCTGTATGGGTTGCAGCCTCTAAATACCTTAAGGCTTGTTTAATTGTGGCTTCAAAAATACCATAAAGCAAATTACTTGGTGCTACTAGATATTTAACAACCAACAGAGACACCCAAGAATGCACTTTTGGTGTGCAGACTAACAATTACGAAGAGAAAACGGCTCAAATAAAAAGTAACTCTTCACTTCACTTTTCAAAATTAAATTTTGTCATTATTTACTCGTGTCTTTCCAAGTCGGAATTTCTTTCAGATGTTAGGCTGAATGTGCAGTATTTCATATATTTTAAGTCTTACAATGGCTTTGTGTGATGAACAGATCACTTTTAAGTGAAAATCTTCTATTCTTGAATGTGATAGATGCTCAAATATAAAGGTTCCAAACTGGGATTTACCATACCCTAGAAGAATCATTGGGTTCCTCAAAGAACCTGTCAGTGAACAGTTTTAAAAAGAACCTTTTTCTTAGTTTAGAGAACATTTTTAAAAATCTGAAGAACCTTTTTCCACAACAAAGAACCTTCTGTACATTCTAAGATGTTGAAGGGGAAATTTTACGCCGGACTGCCTCACAAACGAGGGTCAATTCAACGCTGGATTTGAACAAAAGATTAACATGACGACACATGCAAGTTGATGAGTTGAATCAACTCCATAGCAACTATTGATCCACTAACCGTTCAGAAACGTCTAAAAGTTGTAACTTCTTCCTGAGTCTCTCCATCAGTGTCGACTCCGGTTTGAACAATGTAAGGCTGAACATGTTACTGACAATCCTCATTTTGGCTGCGTGAGATTCTCCAGCTTTGTTGTTGTTGAGCAACAAAGTGTGAGCTGTTAAAGCTCCGCCCTCTTCTGGAAAGGGGGCCGGGAGCAGCAGCTCATTTGCATTTAAAGGGACATATACAGTGTGTTTTCCTCACACCGAAATAGGGACAAATTTGACAAGCTATAACAAATGATCTGTGGGGGTTTTTGAGCTGAAACTTCACAGACACATTCTGGAGACACCAGAGAGTTACATTACATCTTGAGAAATAATAAGCTAAGCTTTAAAGATTCTTCATATAAAAACCTTTATAACCCAAGTTTGGCATCAATGATTGCTCATTGGTTCTCACATGTCTTGTCATTGACTAGCATGGCACGTTTCGACTTTCTGTGTTTGAAATTAAATGGGATAGTACACCCAAAAATTAAAACTCTGTCATCATGTTGCTCCAAAACTGTGACTTTTGTGGAACACAAAAGACAATATCTGGAGTCAACATTGGACCCCATTAATTGTATGGACCTCAAAAAGGCAGAAAATTTTTTCAAAATATCCACTTTTATGTTACAGAGATGAAAGGAAGAAGGGGTTTGGAATGACATAAGGATGAGTAAATGATGGAATGATGGATAAACAAAACCCTTAAATATTGGTCTGTTTCTCAAAACAATGATATCATATAGGATTTTGAGTTTAGTGACTAAATTTAATGGAGGTTTTTTTTGTCCTTTATGAAGCTTTATAGACCCAGCGTTTGATCACGGTGCTGGCGTTCCATTGATTTATGGGTAAAACTCTCCCAAACATCTTCAAACGCTAGCTAAAGCCAAGCTCTTCTTTTGGTCTTTTGTCAAATGTTGTGTTTAGGCCTTGAAGCTTGCAAGCATAAGAACGTGTCCTAAGCCTCGGCGTATTCTTTCTGTTTGGCCCCCACGTTTGAGTAAAGAGCAGACCGGGGCCCCTCTTTAGTCACTAAGCATTAGAGAGCGTAATGGGCATGAATTCACAGAAGCGCTTCAGGGTGGGTCATATTTGGCAAACCATTCTGAGCATCGAGAGGAACAAGCGGTATATTCACTGGCCAGACCCCTCACAAAAGTACGCCAAAGCCTCAGTGTGCCAAGATCTCAGATTTCTGCAACGTTCAGCTCTGCTTCAGCTTACGGGGCTTCACTTCATATGTGAGCCAGAAGCATTTGCAGTGTTTTTTTGAGCATATCGTGAAACAGACAGTCCTATCGCAGCGCTGTCGGCTCGCACCGTGAAAACACAAGTCGATGCCAGCACGCACAGCTGGAGGAGAGCATACGGTGAAGTGAGGACTCGACGGCAATAATGTGAGATGTTTGAACAGCAGCAGAAGGCAGAAAGCTGTGCGTACACACACACATGACAATATCTGTCTGTTTAAAGGCCTGGATTTCACCAAGGAAGGACATCTGGCAAGTTTGGGTCAGATCTCAATGCATATATCAAGAATATGATTCCATGTCATTCTAAACAAAAAAAGCAGGTTATAAAACAAAACACGAAGATGTCAAATGTCATGGAAACCATTGCACAAACTACACAAGCTTGGGTTTCAATCATTAATCTCAAATTCATCCAGGTAAACCAGGTTTAATCAATCCGCTCCCATAATGTAAACCCCAACGCTCAAAATAATTATTTGAGTTGGACAAACTTAAATTAAACAAATTAGTTCAGTCAAATGAACTTTTATGAGTATTTAGCACTTTCTTCTTGTTTCACAGAACTGATATATTCGAAGTAAACTGAACTGTTTCATAGTTTTGAGTTCCATGAACTTATTTCTTTTAATTTAGACGAACTTAATGTTATCTGAAACTGGGCTGGGATTTCTATTTCCCAGCATGCTTTGCCCATGGCACCCAAAAGGGAGAGTAAATCCTAAAATTAAGTGTTGTTTAATGTTTTTTGAGCAAGATCAATGCTAAGTGGGAGATTTAGTAGTGATTAAGGTGTTGCTAGGCTAATTCAAAAGAGTTTCTGTTAATGTGGGTTTTTGGAGAGTTATGGTGTCAAGTGGTGATTGCGGCTTGGTTTGAGAGCAAGTATGTTAAATCTTTATATTGCTGCACTCATTCAGCAAGTGCTGTACCATGCTATCGCTAACATGCTAGCAAATTAGCTTTTCTGAATTAGCTTGTAATAATTTTACGGTAAAAAAAAAATATTGGCTTTACAAGATCTTTTTAAGTGTACGCAAACATTTCATGCTCAGAAGTGTACAAAATAAAAATCTGCAAGTTCGGCTAACTTAAACTTTTTTCTTAACTTAAAATGTTTGAGTTTTGCCAACTTATTCGGGCTTACAGTGCAAGCACGAGCTTTATTCAATAGCCTTTTTGGTCCCCCCTGGAGTGAGATACCCCTCACAGTTGGTTAACTATGTCCTGGCAGGCATCTTCTTTATCAATGGCCCCATGTGTAGCAGCCAATGAGGACGGGCTCCGTTCCAAACCACATCTCAATGTGCTCACAATTAAGCGCAGGGACACTGGAATTGCCTAATTGGATGATGGCTGCTTTATGTCCAAGCCTAAACCACCATGGACAATAACAGTAACTTTGCCAGAATGCATCACATTTGAACGCAATACGTTCTTCATTTCCTTCCTCAAAAGAAGTGTTTTATTAGCACCCCGAATGACAACAAACTCATCACATGATGCTAGATTCACAACGTGCTTCCAGACAGGCGGCTTGCTATTGAAGAGCATTAGTGGAAGCCCCGTTTCTCACTCTTTGGAGGCACTACAGACTCCTGACTGTGGCATAAGCCGAGAACACACTCTTGGAAAATAGGTCAGGGTCTTTATGCTACCCTAACTGACCGTGATCAGTGGACAAAACTAAATATGCATGCTTATATTGGCACGGCAATGCACTGGAGATCAATGATGCAAGGTTGAGTTCATTAGACTGACTTACCTTGTGTGAAAACCTCCTGGATATATTTTAGCCCAGCACTGGTCTCCACCTTAAACTTTCCAGGGGGAATGTGTGCTCCAATTCCTTTGGATTGCAAAATAGCAACTCAGTTTTTAAGGAAGGCCCAGCAGATTTTGCAGAAGGACCTGTAAGACAGTGTCACCAGTGGTCGAATAATCTACTGCTGTCTGAAAGCATCAGACTGTTGTCTGGACACACATGACAGTGCTCGAAAACACTTGCGAGGAAGAAAAGGCGTCAGTCAATCCAGAGTGAATCGATAGTTTATGTCAGTTTCAGGCCATGGGAATATTCTCATGAAGCAGAAACCCGTTAAATGCTTGCGTGTCAACACCAAGAACAGTGTCCGTACTGTTTTTTTTTTTTTATCGACCCCGGAATGACAGATCAAGAATTAAGCAGTGAAAACAAACAAACAAACAAAAATGGATCGTAGTGATCGTTGTCTTGACATCAAGGTGCATCGCTTGCTGGCGGCGCTGGTCCAGAGGGGTTTTTAATGGGTGGTCGTGCGCAAAGACGATGGAGAGGAGACGTCCCCTTTTCAGCTTCGTGTCCGGATGGTGTCTCCGTGTCGGGTTCGCGATTTCCTCAGTCCTGGGGCCTTAATGTTGTCCTTGGAGACAGTGAGCGGTGAGGTGGGTCTCCAGCACCCCGGACGCGAGCCTGTCCGTGTCTCCTCTCCTCTCCTCGGGCGCAGCGGGCGGAGGGATCAGTCCTGACTGACTGTGACTCTGCCAGCTCAGCGCATGTGTGCTGCTCCGCCCCATCCAGCGCCGAGGAGGAGGCCGTCCTGGGCGCGCATCCAAACAAACTCCCCTCCCTCCCTCCAGCGCTCTCAAGATTTTTATTGGCATGGTAATAAAGCTTTTTATCGCCGAAGCTTTAATAAACATTACCTCTTTAGATCTATTCATTTTGGTCGAGCATAGTGGACACTCTTGATTAATTTCTTTCAGATTATTCATAATACAAATGCACTCGTTGTAATATGTTTCTTTATTGGTGTTATATATGGAATATTTTATCAAATAGATGATCATCGTGTAATTAATCAAATAGCCAATAATTATTTTATAATAAGTCATATTTGCTGTATATCTCCTACGCAACCAACACGGAATACTGAAATATAATTAAAGAATTATAATACAAAATATAGAATTAATCATTTTAAATAAAAATAGTTTTCATTTTGTATAATGATAGTGATACTCATATTGGTTGTCAAATCGATTAATCGTGATTAATCGCATCTAACATAAAAGTTTGTGTTTACATAATATGTGTGTGTGTGTATATATAGGCTATATGTGTATAGTATACATACACACATACATAATATATTATATTATGTATATATATATATATATATATATATATATGTATATATATATAAAGATTAATCGTGATTAATCGCATCTAACATAAAAGTTTGTGTTTACATAATATGTGTGTGTGTGTATATATAGGCTATATGTGTATAGTATACATACACACATACATAATATATTATATTATGTATATATATATATATATATATGTATATATATATAAAGATTAATCGTGATTAATCGCATCTAACAAAAGTTTGTTTACATAATATGTGTGTGTGAGTGTGTATATATAGGCTATATGTGTATACGTATATATACATACACACATACATAATATATTATATACATATATATGTATATATATATATATATAAAGATTAATCGTGATTGATCGATTTGACAGCACTGAAATATGAAAAATAAAATTCAAATTGCATAAATATAGGCTTATATATGCAAAGTACAATGAATTTGCCAGCTGCATATAAATTTGTTTCATATAATATCTAAATTTATTGGTTTTGATTTTTAATTTAGGTATTATTTAAGACATTTGATTTAATATGAAATCAAACATCTGATTAGGACAACAACAGTCCTTCATCAAAGTGACTTTGTGTGTGTTTTTGTGATTTATGAGGACACAAATTTGTATAATGACGCGGGTATTACACTGGTATTACGACGTAAACATGAAATATGAAGACATTAGAAACGACTATATCATGACAAGGATTTGAATTTGAAGTATTTGCCTACATTTTGTTAAAATATTCTGTATTATTATCTTCAGGAACATAATAAAGTTGGACTTTACAAATCTGATATTAAGATTAAGATTAACATCAAAATGAGTTAGATTACTTTAAGTATCCTATCCTTATTAATATTTCCTTCTGAAAATTTACTGTATCTCTTGTGCGTCCCCAGAATCCCCTTTTAATTGTAGTAGAGCTGAACTAGGTGACCACTAGATGGCATCTGCCTAAAGCTGCACTGCCACTCAACATGAGTTCTGCTCAAGGACAAAGCAGCTGTGAGGATCTCGGTACATATGCGAGGTGCCCAGATTATATGACTGTGTAGTCAGACAGAGAGCGACATCTGCAATCGTCAGAAAGCAAAAATACACTACAAATTTCTGTTATTTGAGTATTGGGTAATAAAAACTAATTTTACAATGAATATTATCATTAACTATGATTATTAATTTCCATTATCAGCAGTTTTAATGTATAAAATTTTTGATTAAAATTTATTTATAAAGAAATAACACACACACACACATACTTTTATATTTTATATACTTTATATTTACATTTCAGGTGTATTTTTTTATGTCACTAAAAAAATACTGGGTTAAAAACAACCCAAGTTGGGTTGAAAATGGACAAACCCAGCAGTTGGGTTAAATGTTTACCCAACCTTCTGGGTAGTTTTATTTAACTCAACTATTGTATGAAAATAAGTATAAAAATGCTGTATTGCTTGCTTAAAAAGACCCCAAAGTATGTTGGAAATTAACATTTATTACACTGTTTAATAAATAAACATTTATTAAATAATTAGACAATAAACATGTATTAAATTGCGTATTAATAAATGTTCACCCTTTGATTATTATTGTTTTCATTATTATTATTGCCTCTAGTAATTATGTCTGATTTTTAATTTCCAACATATTTTGGGTTCATTTTAAGCCAGCCATATAGTGATTTTTAATCAATAGCTGGGTTAAATAAAACTACAAAGCTGGGTTTGTCCACTTTTAACTCAGCTTTTTTTTTTAGAGTTGTAAGCATCTTTCTCAAATGCTTCATAGAATTGAAGAGGTTCGAATAATGTTTTGTCAGCTACATAAAAATACGTTTCATACGGAAATATCTAAATTAATTTAAAATTTAGGTATTAAGTCAAGAAATTTGATTTAATATCCGACTACATTCTAGGCTACACCAACAACAGTCAAATGCATTTTAAATAAAACCAGTGCTTTATAGATATTACATATTATTTATAGTATGTATAAACTAATATCTATGTATTTTTAAAAAGCGGGCATATTATGCAGAACTCGTAAATGAAATTTCCTCCTGTCTCGTCCACGCATGTTTGTGCTCGTCCACGTTCTCGCCCTCAGCATGTAGTCGAGTCGCAGTAAAACACATTTCCGGGTTCTTCATGACCGCTCCCATTTTGTCTGTGTGTGTGATTTGTGCTTCGAGTATGCGATTAGGTAACTCCTCTTCCTCCTCCTACAACTACAACTTTCATGCACCCAAAATGGTGTTTGAGTGTCAGTCCTCTCTCTTCTCTCCTCTCCTCCTCCGTCGGTTGGTGTTGTTATAAAGCCCTGCCAGCATGTCAGCTGATCCCGCATGTTTCAACCCCCAGTCAAAGAAAAAGAGCCCGCTAACATGAGCGACACAACAGACCTGGAGCAATGTTTTTATTCATTATGATTCGCGCTGTGCATTGATTTTATATATAAAAAAAAAATTAATTTGTTTAAAAAGAAAAAAAAAAATATATATATATATATATATATATATATATATATATATATATATATATATATATATATATATATATATAATTTTTTTAATTAATATATATATTTTAAGCGCGTTTTTTGTTTTAAAACAAATTTAAAAATGTTTATATATACATATATAATTTTTTATGTTTCTTAAAAATTCTAATTTTTTTTTAGATATATATAAAATATAAATATATAATTTTTCTCGACAGATTCAGATAAAATACTCTAAAATTATGTGTTGATATTTTACGTTTGGTTCAACCTTAAATGTAAGATATGTAGCCTTATTTATTAACTGTAAAATCTCGCTTACAAAAATAATAACCTGTAAACATGCACTGATCATTTAGCAAAACTAGATCGATATTTGTATAATAACCATTCTGCAAGTGCATTGATATTTTAGGATCTTATTGTAACAAAATTTTTTTTTTAATATATACACGACCAGTGCAAGACTTATAGATTAATATTTTAATATTAATGCATTCTTACAATCTTAACATATGCATTATGCAATGATTTGTCTCATATTTAAATCATGAAACAACATATTTACCTACAATAAACTACATATCAGAAAAGCGATATATGTACGTGAGCAATTTATTACATATTGTGCTTTAAAATGCGTTTTGGTAGATATTGCGCACGAGGCAGATATTTAAATGCGTTTAAATGCATCTATTACAGTGGGCTTTCTGTCATGCAATAAGCATGAAATAGTCCAGCTGATTACTGGAGGATATAGTCGAGGTTTAAATGCTGTTGCAATACTCCTTTGTTTACATGCAAGTCCTCCCGTTCGGCGGAAGGAGGCTTTTTGGTAGTGCAGGGCTGTGTGTGATTCCTACCAGCTGTTTCCCGCCTTGAAAGACATCCGATCAGCTGCAAACACACACACACGCACACATGCAGAAGGAGGGAGGGAAAGAGAGCAAGCGAGAGCCACACACACACTACGAGGGAACCCCATCAGCTGGAAGAGTAGAGTAACCTTACAACTCAACACTCATCTCACGCGCTCATGCCCGAAATCAGCAGGAAACGCACAGCTCTGCTTCTTACATGAGAAAGAGACGCGTTTGTTTTTAAATCAATAAAGTACAAGAAGAATCGAGGAGCCGGAGCTGGAGAGAAGAGGGGAAGCATGGAGTATTTCATGGTACCAGCTCAGAAGGTGCCCTCCTTGCAACATTTCAGGAAAACCGAGAAAGAAGTCATAGGGGGCTTGTGCAGGTACGTGAGACCCTTTTTTAATCAACGCGCACATATTCTTTAATCGCGCGCCAACAGCAGCAGCGCTACTACTGGAGTAACATGCATGCATGATTTCTGTGTTATTGTGTACATGCGCCCATCTAGTGGGTTTAGACAGGACGTAACCCATGCGAGACTCGGTTTTCTAAATTTAATACATCTACAGGGGGTCTATGGAACCCCCTTGGCTTGTCATGTCAGTGTTACCTGTGAAATATCTCGGCGAAATCGATACATTTTGTGTCTAACAAACACAAACCACGTGGTTGCCTGCACACACACACACCACGCTGCTGGTCTCGCGCGTGTGTTTAATATTACAAAGCGCGGATATTTCGTTACACCTATTAATTCAGTCGTCATATATAGAGGTGTGTTGGTTCAAAGGGTGTTTGGGCTTAAGTTCGTGCGTTTTCGGGGCTTAAGTTATTGTGGGCAGTGCGGCCATGCTTGTGGCTCGTGCGTTTGGCGTCGTGCGTTTCTCTCTGCAATCAAATGTTAAACGTCTCCAGAGCGCCTTTGAGTGCGAGTGTGTCCGACATATGAGGTTGAAATGGGCGTAAAGCGCGAGAAATCTCGGCGTGCGCGCGGTGTGAGCGAGATCAGATGATATTTGGACTGCGTCGGTGCTGCCGCATGGACGGAGGAAGCGCGAGAGGCGCATTGTTGTAATGGCGGACCGTATCAACTGTGAACACGATGTTTTTTATTTAGGCCAGCGAGTATGTTCGTTTTCTCGCTTGATATTTCGGTTTCGACCAACTGTGGATGGGATATGAGGTATTTAGAGGTTAGTAAATTAATAACTGGTGTTATTTTAATAAGGGGGTGTGTGAGCCGTTGAAGTAAGGCCCCGTCAATGCATCTGCGATCCATTCTCAGAAGGGGGCGGGGCCAGTAAACCGATTAGCGCAGGGTGTTCTGGGAATTGTAGTTTTCTCGATGTCAAGTGGCTTACGAATGATGCGAATGGGATGCTTGTTCAGAGATTCACGGGCACTTTGCACATTTTTCTTCAATGTTCAAAGTACGAAAATTGTACAAGTCCAAAAGCACCAATCTAAAAGGCTGTGTTTTGTTTTTGGTTAAAATCATGTTTAAGTTCTCAAGCAAAAGCAATTCTTCTTTCCCTTATAGTTTTATAGAAATTAAACTGAGGAATACTTTAAAGTATTATTATTTTATTTATAATGTGTTGTTTTTAAAACACCCATACAGATTAGTAGTGCTGCTAAGTAATATTTTGGGAATCCTGTCATATGACTATAATTATTATTTTGACATTGTATTATGATTAAATTATGAATGTAAATTTTAGAGTATTATTTGTTAATTTATAGTTTATAGATATAAAATTGATTATTTACTATTTTATATATATATATATAATTTTTTTTTATTGTAATAATGAGTGAAAGAGTGCAAGGTCTCTCGCCTCATACTGAAATTAAAATTCTCTTTTGACCGCTTCATTTTCATGCATAAAAGAAGCTGGGTCATTTTCATGTGTACGGCTGGAAATGGCTGATCTGACCATATCTCTCATTCCACTGTTGGCTCTTGTTGTGATTTTGGCATTGGATCTGTTTGCCGGGTTTTGAGCCGCTTGGACGTAAGGAAGCGCGCAGGGAAACCTCTCTCTCCCCTCATGTGCGCCTGCACAATTGTTCCCCGTGTTTGTCCTCACGCAGCTGAGGCGCTGCTGATAAGAGAGGCTTTCCAGAGATACCCCGTGAGATGCCCAGACAGAGAGGAAGTTCAATTAGGGTTTGATTTCCTCGGCCAAAGCACGCGTGTGATCGTGTGAGGCAGAGATTTCCAGGGGCTTGAATTTAGAGACAATGGGCTTGAATGAGCATTCAGGAAGGTCAATATTTTCTACTTCGCACTCTAATGTTTCTCTTTCTCAATGTTGCATCCTGTTTTATGGATGCAAACAAAATAGGGGGGGGGTCACTTTGTTATTATAAACAATATAATTAAAAAAAATCATTGAACATTATTTAACTTTTATTGAAAGTCAATATTTTTGCACTCTTAATGTTTCATCCTGTTTTAGGGATGTAAGCAAGGAAAAAGCACATTGTTATATAAATTTTGTAATCTAATGTGTTAGAATACAAATTTTTCTACTTTTATTGAATCACACATTGTTTAAATTGAAGGCACTTTGTCCAAAACAAAACATTTTGCAAAGTTTCCTTCATGAAAAGTACCATAAAGTGTAATACCATGGTATTCTTTGAAATAATTTACAGTATTAGGATTTTTGAGTAACATTGTGTTTCAGTATAGTAATCAATCAGCAATTTCTTTAAGTGCATAATTATCATACATTCTGCTTTATTACATCCTTGATTGATGGGTTGGTTCACCCAAAAATGAAATTTCTGTCATTAATTACTCGACTTCATGCCGTTCCAAAGCAGTAAGACTTTCATTCATCTTCACATCAAAAATGAAGCTCTTTTTGTTGAAATCTGAGCGATTTCTGACCCTCCATTGACAGTCTATGCAACTACCACTTTCAAGCCCCAGAAAAGTAGTAAAGACATCCTTAAAGTAATCCATGTGACTTAACCTTAATTTTAGGAAGCGCAAGTGCTTTGCTCAAAAAAAAAAATTACCACTTTATTTACAAAATATTAATCTCCAACATGCGTTCACGACTCGCGTAATGATGTCTTTACTACCTTTCTGGGGCTTGAAAGTGGTAGTTGCTAGACTGTCTGTGGAGGGACAGAAATCTCTCAGATTTCATAAACAATCTTCATTCTTGTTCCGAAGATGAACGAAAGTCTTACGGGTGTAGAACAACATGAGGGTGAGCAATTAATGACAGAATTTTCATTTTTTTGGTGAACTAACCCTTTAAAAGATTAGCCTGCTAACTGTTAGTGTTGCGGTAGCAGGGCACTTGGTGTGCTTTTTTATTGCCTTTTCCCCCATCATATATCGTCATGAAATAGATGCCTTTCAAAAGCTTAAACACTCAAAATTCATCCTGTGAATACCAATGAAACTGGACTCTGCATTACCATGGCCTTATATTACCTTAGAGCGCTCTCAGTTTTTGTGATATCAACTTTAAATTTAGATATTAGCTAAACTTGCTATTAGAGTCCAAATTAGTTTGTGAAATGAGATTTCTCATTCAGTACATTGTCTATACAGTAAACTTCTAAAAAGAAATTTACACTTTAATTTTTTTTAAGTGCTTTCACTTCTGAACTTCTGCCAAGTGTCTTATTTAAAGAGATTAAAAAAGTCCAAAGCATCCACAAATTACAACCATTTAAATTCAGATCAATGCTCAAAAAGGGAGGGTGACCGTTAACAGGTGTAATATTTGTACCTTTTTATTTTCATGCAATATTTATACTTTGTCATTCATTTCAAGAAGACTAAAGTGCAGTAACATTTCTTCTTCACAGCTTAGCAAACATTCCCCTTACGCCAGAGACGGCACGGGACCAGGAGAGGCGTATTCGGCGGGAAATCGCCAACAGTAATGAGCGCCGGCGCATGCAGAGCATCAACGCTGGCTTCCAGTCTCTGAAAACACTCATCCCGCATAGTGACGGGGAAAAGCTAAGCAAGGTGAGTCAGGTTTTTTTGCACACTTTGGTGGACCTGTGCACGTGTGGATTTCAATGAATATTCACTCAAAAATGAAAATACTTATACCCATCTTCATGTTGTTCCAAACTCAAATGAGTTTGAAGCTTCAAACAAGGATGCAAAACTTCTGAAGTAATCTGATAGTTGTTTGAATCTTTATTGTTCTCTTATGATTTTCACCTCCAGTCAGTTTGGATTGGATCATTGAGTCACTGAGTTGAATCAGATCAGTCCAGTGTGTGAGTGAATCATTCAGCTGTGCATTTCACAAAAGCATTGTTCCCCATCTATGTTTGCAAGTTCTGTTGAATTGTATGGTGACGACGGAACTTGTGACCATAGTTGGTTTCAGGAAACGCACCCCAGAAAGATTGTGAACCAGGGCTGTATCATAAGCGTAAGTAGATCAAAGAATCATTGCCACCAATGGTCTCTATGATCAGCTTAGCCCACGATGCTTTAGGGAGACTCATACAGGGTATGACTCTTAAGAGGGACCTATTATTCCCTTTTTCTCAAGATGTAATATAAGTCTCTGGTGTCTCCAGAATGTGTCCGTGAAGTTTCAGCTCAAAATACCCCACAGATCATTTATTATATCTTGTCAAATTTGCCCCTATTTGGGTGTGAGGAAAAACACTTCTTTTGTGTGTCCCTTTAAATGCAAATGAGCTGCTGCTCCCGGCCCCCTTTCCAGAAGAGGGCAGAGCTTTAACAGCTCAAGCTTCAGTTGCTCAACAACAACAAAGCTGGAGAATCTCACGCAGCCAAAATGAGGATTGTCAATAACATGTTCAGCCTTACATTGTTCAAACCGGAGTCGACACTGATGGAGAGACTCAGGAAGAAGTTACAACTTTTAGACGTTTCTGAACGGTTAGTGGATAAATTTATGTAGTTGCTGTGGAGTTGATTCAACTCATGGACTAGCATGTGTCGTCATGTTAATCTTTTGTGCAAATCCAGCGTTGAATTGACCCTCGTTTGTGAAGCAGGCCGGCGTAAAATGACGGCATCAACAACAACTCTTCCTCTTCTCTAAAGCAGCCCAACATGGCCTAAATAGTGTTCAGTGCGGCCAACGACCGAACAGACAGAACTTTTGCCATGGCGTTAGAACTGGTACACCGTTGTTGCTTAGGGAAACAATATGACAGCACCGTGCGTGGAAACGTGCAGATTAAGGGGCGGTAATATTAAAATAAGATCCCCTTCTCACGTCACAAGGGGAGCGAAATCTGAGCAGTTTGTTTTTTTCTGCTCGCAGAGACAGGCTTACCAAAACTGAGTTAAACTATCAGTTACTGAGTTGTCGTTTTTTCACGTTTTCTGGGTTGGTAGATGAACCGAGGACCAGATTATAGCACTTAAACACAGAAAAAGTCCGATTTTCATATGTCCCCTCAGGGATGGTTCACTGAAAACTTGTGGTTGTTCTACTGCGGATGTTGAGATTTTCAGTGAATATGTGGTCCATTCATATCTTTTTTTTGAGCAGAAGACTGAAATTTAGTTATTATGCGTTGCTAATCTTCCCCTCTGTTTTTATTGCAAAGGAAAGGGCTGTATAAACATTTTTAATTTCTTTTAAAGGTTAAACAGGTTTGCAAGAGCATTTAAGTAATGATAATGTTCATGATTGGGGTGAACTGTTGTTTTAAATCTAGGTTTTATCTCCATGTTTGTCTCTTCTGCTCATCAAGGCTGCATTTATTTGATCAAAAATACAGTGAGTCAGTAATATTGTGAATTATTATAGCAGTTTAAAAGAACTGTTTTCTACTGTAATAAATTTTAAAATGTAATTTATTCCTGTGATCAGAGCTGAATTTTCAGCATCCTTCCTCCAGTCTTCAGTGTCTCATGATCCTTCAGAAATCATTCTAATATGAGGATTTGATGCTCAGGAAACATTTCCTATTATTATCACTGTTGAAAACAGTTGTGCTACTTCTTATTTTTGAAAAATAACTTTTTTTTCAGGATAATTTGAATAGGCTGTTCAAAAAATTTGAAATTTCTGCAACATAAATGTCTTTACTGTTATATTTGATCAATTTAATGTATCATTGCTGGATAAAACTATTAATTTCTTTTTAAAAAATGACAAAAAAAAACTGAATGGTAGTTCGCTTCTAGTTTCCATCACATTATGCCAGTACATGGATATAATGCGATCTTTCTAATTTTTTAGGCTGCCATCTTGCAGCAGACGGCCGAATACATCTTTTCTCTGGAGCAGGAGAAGACGCGGCTGCTGCAACAAAACACCCAACTCAAACGCTACATACAGGTGAAGCTCGTGAAACTGTTTTGTGGACATTTGGGAGCTTCTGTCTGTCCCCACAAACATCTCATGTGTTCCTCTTCCTTCCATCAGAAGGAGTTCAGCGGCTCGTCTCCGAAGAGGAGGCGTGCCGAGGAGAAGGATGAAGGGATCGGATCTCCTGACATTCTGGAGGAGGAGAAGGTGGAGGATCTGAGGAGAGAGATGATCGAACTCCGACAACAGCTGGATAAAGAGCGCTCGGTTCGCATGATGCTGGAAGAACAGGTATATTTGTGGCCGTATCAGTACTGGGCAGAGTTTGCTGCTTAAGTTGTATTTGTATCAGTCTGAGTAATATAATGAGATGTAGATCTAGATATACAGAGATATAGATAGGTGTTTATAGTTGTGTATATTCTTATACATTATTCTTCTATATATTGCGATTATATATTCAGATGATTGTTAATATATTGAAAATGTAACATTTCCTATATACCACTCATGTATAATTTTTGGTATATTAAACATCTGAAAGTGGCCAATGTGATTTTTTTTTTAGATCATTATTAATATTTCAAAGTAATAACTTGGATAAATATAATATTAATGTTTGTAAAAGATGTCTTTTATGCTGACCAAGGCTGCATTTATTTGATTAAAAATACCAAAAAAGTAATAATTATTCAAAATAACTGATTTCTATTGTAATGTATATCAAAATGTAATTTATTTTTACAAGCTGAATTTGTTTTTTTTGTTTGTTTTTTTTAGCATCATAACTCCAGTCTTCAGTGTCACATCCTTGAGAAATCATTCTAATATGATGAATTGGTGATTATTGTCATTGTTGAAAGCAGTTGTGATGAATAGAAAGTTCAAAAGAACAGTATTACCGATCCCGAACAATTGTAGGGATTTCCAAGTCCTAAATGTATTGTAAATACCTTTTACCTCAATTTTGACTACATGCCATCTCCCATTACAGAGCGTTCTCAATCATAATAGATTTATTTGACAAATTTCAATAGAACTCCGTTTGATCTCCCGCTCAGAGGTTCGGTCGACTAAATCTCGCGTATCTGCGTTCATCGTGGGCCATTGCTGAGGAGTTGTCATCTGTGAAATCCGTCATCAAACTTTTCTTTTGCTGCATCAGTTTGCTTGCTAAAATTAGCTCGCTTTAGTCTTTGCATATTTAATGAGATTTCACAGAAGGTGCGCAGCTCCCCTGAGAGCATGAATCGTTTCTGAACATCACACTTGAAGTGCAAATTAAACCCCAATCTCTGCTGCTATCCATGAAACGCGCGGGAGAAACTTCCTCGGGCAAAAAAAGCATTAAGAGGAAACACTCATCTCCTTTAACTTCTGGATATGTGCTGATCGAGGGTCTCTGTTTCTCTTTATGTGTTTGTTAGATTCGTTCGTTGGATGCCCACTTGTACCCTGAGAAGCTCAAGGTGATCGCACAGCAGGTCCAGGAACAGCATGTGCAGACGCAAACTCTGCTCCGCCTTCAGCAGCAGCAGGAACAGCTGGGAAAAGAGACCAGCACCCCTGCTCGCAGCCCGCTGGTCAGACAGACTCTCGCTTTCTCGCTTATATCATTGATAGGCTAAAAAAAAATTAGGTTCTTAGTTTTGCAATCCACCTTGTCAACTTGAGTTTGTAGGTGTTGATCTGATGTGTTGATCCACTAGAGGGCATTAGAAGAGTTAAAGACGACATCAAATGACGATCGCAAGCCATTTAAGATCTATTATGGGACGCAATAGTCAAATAATACTGTAGGGACTTTTTTACTTTACCCATCATCCAACATACTTTGAGTATGTCCGAAATTTTAGCGAGCATGAGCCACATCTTCATGAAAGATTTTGAAATGAGTGCTTTTATTCAATAAGGACACATTAAAATGATCAAAAGTGACTGTAAAGACGTTTATGACGTTCTAAACGATTTGTTTCAAATAAATGCTGTTCTTTTAAACTCCCTATTCTGCAAAGAATCCTGAAAAATGTATAAAGGTTTTCACAAAAAAATCAAGCAGCACAACTATTTTCAATCAAACAGCAAATCGTCATATTAGAATGATTTCTGAAGGATCATGTGACACTGGAGACTGGAGGAATGATGCTGAAAATTCACAGGAATAAATATACTATTTTAAATTGTAATAAAACAAATTCAGCCTTGTTAAGCTTCCTTCAAAATTGTAAAAAACTGTCCTTTTCTTTTCCTTTAAATGAGCGCTGCTGAATTGTGCGCAATAAGGCTATTAAAAATATAAGAAAGTAAATGAAGTGCAAGTTTTGATTTCATGTTGAATTCGTTCATGGAAAAGTTGTCTTAAATTTGTTGTAACCGTCCATCTGGCTTCATTCTTCAGGTGTTTTCTCCTGCCACGCCGCCTGCACCCACTCATCACGCCACAGTAATCGTTCCCGCCCCTGCGCCGCCACCCCCTCCCCATCATGTGACTGTGGTAACCATGGGCCCCACCTCCGTGATCAACACAGCATCCACATCACGACAGAATTTGGACACCATTGTGCAGGTAAAACGCATGTCTGCCCCGCTCCATGAATCGCAAATTGCAATTTTTGGCTATATTGGTGAACAGTTGTCGCTCAGACTAAAGGTGTGCAAAACTACAAATATCTGACTAATTTTGAACTGGGTTGTTTGAACAAACTAAACAATTTGTCCGTCTAAAAGTAGTTTAGTGATGCCAAAAAAGTACTGACTCAACTATTACGATCCATCTAGGATAAATCGTAACAAATAAGACAAAAAAAAAATAAAGAAAAAAATGCGTCCTCCTCGCCCAGTCGTCAGACCAAAAAGACACCACTGAATCCAAGATTCAAGAAAAAACGATTTTTTTTTTAAGATGAAGAATATAAACAATTCTAAACACAATTGAGGATTGAGGCCCAAAATAACAAACAAAACGGATAATAAACAATAAGATAAAACTAACTTCCCTCAAAGTATCCAAATCAAAATCCAACCAATTTCCCCAACTACACTAACAAAAACAGAGCGTACGTAATTTCAAAGAAAAGGGCAGGTCAACCCTACAAAACACCATCACTGAAAAGAAAGAATGTAACCGTGTCTGAATAATATATAATGCTGGTCTGGCGGCTGGAGAGGAGACCGCCCGGAATCGTAACGGCTCAACAAAAAGCGAAAGAGATGGTGTTAAACCCTCAACAAACATTGCGATCCAATCCCTACGGAGAGAGGTGGAGCCATCTCGCAGCTGATTACGGGATCAAACAGAGCAAAAGGAACACGCATAAATAGCAAAAACGGAAAAAGCAAACAAAATATACCAAATCCGAATGTTATATACAGAATTACACAATTCTGCAACGGTATTGTTTTATTAGAGTGAGTGTATGTTGAATATCTATAACTCTTTATTGCACATAACAATTGTAGACCTCGTATAAAGACTTGCGGATCATGAATAATGGAATATTCCTCACAGGAAGTGATTTTGTTAGCATGGAAATCCTCTCTCAGGGCTTCCACTGCTACAGCATCGATTGGTGAGGTTTAAGTACAATAGCTAAAATATGTGTAAAGGGGGCCCTATGAAGTTTTTTTTTTTTCTCCAAATTCCGTTTTTCAAATTCAAATGTTCCTTAAATAGTTTTAATAATAATTTATTGTTGTTATTATTGTTACATTGAGACGTAGATAATTATACTGTACAACAGTAATATTTCCATTACAGTTTCTTCAAGTTAAACTTAACTTTTATTTTGACGGGTTGTCGGGAAGACCTTTGACTTTCTTTGTCGTTGTGACAGTAGTTTTTCTCAAATTAAACGGTAAAATGCTCATGAAGTGACTCTCAAAGCTGCTCTGGGGATGAAGTTCATGCATTAATGTCCTCTTATAGTGAGGCGGCTGAGACAAACACCACAAGCGTCGTGTGTGTGTAGTAAATGAAACCGCGTGTGTGTGCCATTCATTCACACAGACACACATAACATGCAGGATTCATATTTAAATAGTCTTTTTGCAGTTCAATATCCTGACACTAGTCTGTATTGTAATTTGAGCTAAGTGTACTGACCTACTTTATATTTGTTCGTCAAATTTGATAAATTCCATGACATTTGTGGCATTTTACAGTAAATTTACGCTTTTATGACTGGATTCCGTGATTCCATCAGTGTTTTCTGCAGCCTAATTGATCACTGTAGTGCTGACGTATAATTTGTTGGCTAACTTTTCACCCTGGTTCCCTTCACAAAAATAAGATTGTTCCATTGTAGAAAATTAGCTCTGTGATCAACAAAACTTTGATTCTAATACGTTTGTTTACAAATGAACTCCAAGCTAATGAAGTTTGTTTAATGTTTAATGGCCCCGGCAAAGTCTGTAGTCATATTTAGTTACTTGTTAGCAACCACCTTTTTCAAGACGAGTAAAACTTGCCCCCCTGTGGTGTAAATCAAGTTTTTAATGTTGTTTATATGACTCTGTGGTGTTTTTAATATGCTTTAAGACGAACCATGTGCAAATTTAACACCACAGCTGAGTCATTTTCTATTTATTTTCTAGTTCTTTCGTTCAATGCTTTTATTGTGTGGTTATTAATTGTATTTACATTTATATTTTCTGTACAGCACTTTGGTTGTTGTAAAGTGCTTAACAAATAAAGTTGGTATGGTATGGTAAAACTGCAGTGGAAAAAAACCCATGGTTTGAATTTGCTGGTGTTTCTGATGTCATAAACTTCCTTGTAACCAATCACAACAACGTTCTGGCTGGTTTTAGCATATCATTAACCATGACCGCTCTGAAGCAGGAGCTAGAGTATGTATCCCAGTATATTTTACTGTTGATTGAAAAAAATCGGGTAGATTTGGCAATATAGCGCGTGTATGATGTCTATAATGATGTTATGGTGAACTACATGCCTTTCTCTACTGACGTTGAGGTGTTCAAATCGTTTCTAAGGATATGTATTATTAGAAGTCATAATCATATTAATTACTGTTATGTGCCTGGCGTTGTAAAAAGCGATACCATTGTGCAGCATTTACGTCAGTAAGTTGACCGAGTGGATCTCTGAGCTCGTGCGAGTGAGTGGAGGCGGGGCTAATTAGCATATTCAAAGATCCGTGTATAATGAAGCAAGGGTGTAGAGTTACATTCAAGCTATTATAAAGCATTAAGAATTTTTTTTTCTCGTGAAAAACAAATGTTTAAATATCTTCACTTATCTATCAGCAAAATGACATAGGTTTTAAGGGATAAAATAGACTACGAGGGTATTAGCCTACACCGTAAAAACCCCAGAGTTAAATCAACTCTGCTCAGATAACATTTGGTCCCTCTCTAAAGAGTGTTAAAGTAACTCTGAGGCAGAGTTAAAGTTAATGAGATAATTAAGCAATTAATTAAGCGATGATTGAACATTATTGATGAACACCTGCTGTTAACAAGCAGAATCACTAAAGAATAGAGAAACACAAGAACTACAACTGACCTCAGCCACAGTCTTAGATGAAATCAACTGAAGATAAAAGACATTCAATCTCTGAAGAGTGTAACTTTAACACTATTTAGAGAGGGACCAAATGTTATCTGAGCAGAGTTGATTTAACTCTGGGGTTTTTACTGTGTACAGATGTAGTTTATGTCATAGAATAAAAAGTTAAATATTCTTGAGCTTGTGTTCTTACAAGCTTATTTCAGGTATTTAATGAAAAACCCATTGAATTTGGGAAGTTGGAACCGGCAGTGCTTTGTTTTTGAGGTTTTGGTCTACAAAAATACGTCATTTCTGCTGTGCTCTATTACAGTCTATGCAGCCACACACCTCAACTTGTCTGTTGTTGGACGAACCGATTGATGGACCACCCTGAACCATTTTAGATCTGAACGAGGAACTAAACAGCCAAAAAGATAGTAAATCAAAGAATTTAGATGGTCATGTTATCCGTTTCGTCTCATTTTCCCGCAGGCCATCCAGCACATCGAAGGCACGCAGGACAGGATGGTCGTGCCTGAGGAGGAAAAGCGCCGGGCGGTCATCGTCACCCCAGGCCGTGTCCTCACAGACACCGGAGACTCCGACACCGCCTCTGACAACGAAGGATCTGAGGACTGTTAACTGCCCCAGTCACCCCCATCCCCCAAACTCCCCCCACATGTAAACGGGGGGCGCAGAGAGGGCCGAGGGGGTCTGTGGAAGGGCCTTCACAGAAATACTCTTTCTTTCTCTCTCCTCTCTTCCTGTCGCTGTATTCTTCACACTTGCATACGGGACTCACAGACTCAATGACTTGAAGGTTTCTGGGGGGTGGAGCTAACAAAACAGAAAAAAAAAACGAAAAGTTTACAGGAAATGTGCCGCAGAAACAGAACGAGCACGCTTATGTATACTCACACAGTACACTATAACTCCATAGCACTCTGGTAACTTGTTGATACATTCATATGATACAGATCTTACTCATACTCCGTTGAGTTGTCTTTTAGTTTCACCAATGCACGCTCCCAGGTAAGCGATTTTGTGAGAGGAATCACAAAATCGGTGTCCGAATCTGCAACAGGTCTTCCAGGCCTCTGCTTCATCACTTCCTGTTTTTCTATATCACTTCCTACACCCTGCCCATAAGAGGGCAGTCGAGCGTTCTGATTGGAGGAATCCCATTGCTGCGTTACAAGACGTCTCATCTCTCAAAACGAACCCTTTGCCCCGCCCCCCCCCCCCCCCCCCTCTGGCTGCGTCATATTCCTCTTTCTGTTCTGGGGAGGCTTGAAGCATCACTGTGAGCCAATGAGACTTCAGAAACCTGTTCCACACCATGGCTTCCGAAACTTTAGAGGAAATGTTACTTTTTTTTGTCGTCGTTTTTTTGGCGTAGACAAAGTTTAGTCTAGTTTTCCCATTTGCATGTTCTCAATAGCGGGACAAAGACCGCCACTGCTAAGAGGGGCCTTGTATTGCGCGCACTTTTTAAATTACGCAAAGAGGGGGGACTTTGTGCACTTATTGTCGCTCACCTCTACTGGGCTGGGTTCCCAGTATACACGTCGGTGTACGGTGAAGCGCTCCCTCCGTCGCGTCCAAACGCCCCCCCCCCGGGTCCTGTCCTAGAATTCGTAATCATGAAATTCTGGCCGAATTTTTTTGAGTGTCGTTTGTATGTCAAATGGAATAAGCTAACCACCAGGTACTCGTACCTGCAAGGAAATTTGTGTCGCTTTTAGCACACTCGCTAATATAAGCGCAAAGATCTTGTTTTTTTTTTGTTTTTTTTGAGGAAGTGTGGAAATAGCACTACCAGGGTTGTCGTGGCCCGACTTCAGCCTATGCAGCTCTTTTGGTTCTCGCCCCCTGGTTTGAGAGGAACTTCGTGGCCGCTTTGGTCTTCTCCCAGAAGTATTGTCATGTCCGTTTGTCGTCCAAGTCGTGTCAGATGCTCTTTGCGGCGTGTTGTGATGTTTAAAAGTGGACTAGCTCGTAATCTTGCGCTCTAGCTCTATGCACTCGCTGGTTCACTCTGCTCGCCTGAATGTTTTAGTTTCCCTGTATTTCTTGGCGTTCGTACGCACAGATAATCACATGGACAGCAAGGTGGTGCTACTCCTGCTTGAACTCTCCAGATAAGCCAGGGATGTCCTGTCCTGCTTTTGGACGGCCATTTTCCTGCAAAGTTTAGCTCCAGCTCCAATGAAACGCACCTGAACCAGGTATGGTATGGGACAAGTTGCAGCCAATCTCTGCAGGATGTTGGAACTCCAGGAGCAGGATTGGATTCTCCTGGAATAAGCCATGCGATACTGTGAACTCTTCAATCCCCTGGTGGGATTGAGAGACGTATCCTGTGCCGAAACAATGGCCAGTGGCTTGCCTTAACACAGCTTCGGTGTGCACGGTGAGGCACAGAGGCCTGCCTTAAACTTTAGCCCTGAAGATGGCGCTAGAGCGTGAGGCCAGAGGGCGGCGGTAAAACGTGGCATCCCATTGTCATCTCTTCTCGCAGTTGTTAACAAAAACATTCCAGATCAATCTACTGTTGTTTTGCGTTGCGTTGCCGGCATTGAAGTCGGCAAGATTTGGCCATAGAAGAAGTTTTTAGGTTTTTTTTGCATTCGAAAGTGTGCATGTCCCCTTTCCCTTATGAAATATTACAGGGAAACTTTTTGCTGCTGGACAGATGTTTTTACCTTCTGGATTTATCAGGTGCTGTCAGCACGCTGGCTCTGTGGACCTTGCCCTTCGTATTGCGGTGAAGACTGCTGGGAATCAGGGCTTCCAGAAGAATGGGATTATCTAATATTGGCAGATTTTTTTTCTTTTTTTTTGCGCTTTTATATTTGGATAATGATTTGCTGGGGTCGTAGAGACTAGTGTCCTGCTTGTGCCGTCTTTGTTTTTCACGTCAAGTCTATAATAACGGTTTTGTCTCAGCAAAAAAAAAGTCTCTTTCACCCTCCCGCGTTTGAACATTTCCTCTACCGAAGCCACAGGGTGTCTATTTTATGTGTATTTTCTACTCACAGAAATCACTGTAAGAAATCTTGAGGACATATCAGTGGTTGGGTGTGTCGAGGGGAACGGGGGTGATTTTATGAACCTGAAGCACTTACTGTAGTATAACGAGGAGTGACTCTTATTTTCAAAGAGATGTTCTCCTTGACCGAAGCTCTTCTCGCTGTGATTTTTGAACCACACGGCTGTGTTTAACCCTCAACGTTTGTCCTGGCACACCACATGTCCTCTGGGCCGTCTCCGCAGTCTCCAGACTTGTCCTGTCTCTCATCTTCTCCCTCTTATATTGTCTGTCATCTCTATTTTTTTTTTTTGTTTCTATTTTTGTTGTTTCTGTTTATGTGGGACAGTCAGTCCGTTTGGTTGTTAAGAAGCTATTGTATTTTTTTTTTTTAAACTGGGGAAAAGAGGCTTGTGCCTTTGTAAAAACAGAATAATAAAGTTTGTACTTTGTTTTTTACAACTTCTCAGTGTGTTGTGTAGTTATTTATTGGTCTTATATGAATTATAAAGTATGAATTGTCTGCATTACTCTCATGTTAGTCATTAACCTTAATGCTCTGTAAACATCTGCTAGTCCAGAAGAAAACTGAGCCTGGTTTCTCAAGGTTTTTTTCTTTTTTCCTTCAACTACTGTCACCTGATGGCATTTTGATTTCTTGCCACTGTCAGTTGGGGTTTAAAAGACTATAAATATTCAGTAATATTATCAATTTTTAAAGTTCACGTCAGAATTAAAATTTCCTGATAATTTACTCACCCCCATGTCGTGCAAGATGTTTGTTTTTCTTTCTTTAGTCGAAAGGAAATGAAGGTTTTTGAGGAAAACATTCCATGATTTTTCTCCATATAGTTGACTTTAACAGTTGAAGGTCCAAATTTCGGTATTAATGCAGCTCCACAGGAATCAGTCATTTTCTTTTTACTTTTTAACCACAAATGCTCATCTTGCACTGCGATGTGCCGCGCATCATGTAAACGCGTTAAACGGGTCTTAGGCAGATTCAAATTTCTTTGAAAGATATTTTTGTGGTGTTTTGTCATCTGAACAATCCAAAAGCGTGCAACTCACTGAAGCGATGCATGTCTATCTCTCACTCAGCCTCTATGCCGCTGCTGTGATAGTGCTATTGCATATAAATAAATGCGACTTGATGTATCCAGTAGCAAATCAGTTCAACTTTAACATTCAAAGCAATATTGTTAATTGTAAGAAAGCCATGTTGCTGTGGCAGTTGATTTGCGTTTGGGTGCCTCATAAATAGACAAGCTCATATTGCTGTCGGGTTATTCTGACGACGAGTGTGACGTATGTGAGCAAAGATCATAAACCTTGAGTGCTTAAAATGTTTTATATCCTTCAATGCTAAACTATAATTAAGCTAAAAAGGTGTTCGCATGTGTATTGTCACCTGGCACCAAATTAGAAAATTAAACCAATTTTAGTTTAGCCCAAGGTGTAAGCCGACTAAAAGCTTTTTTTTTTAACCGAAAGCAACTTGTACTGACATATCTTAAAATATGTGACTGCCATTTTGTTTCAAGATCCACACCATGTTTTTTTTTTCCAAAGCACGTTTCTAAAAGCTACTTAAATGTCCTAACTGAACTAAGGCCTAATCCTGGCTTAATCTAAGCCCTGTCTGTGAAACCAGGCATTGGAGTCCTAAAAACGTATTATACTTTCTGGTAACCTCTTTCGCCATTTTTCTGGCCTAACAATGAGCATGTCTGGGGAATCATGGGATATAGGAGTCATGCAGTTGATTAGTTTTAAATGTCTTTATTATTAAATGCTCATTTATGATGGAATTGCATTTTTTTTTTTAATCCCAAACTCTAAACAGAAACAACCACCTGCTGTTTGCTTCACTTTTGTCTTTTGCGAATGAATTGAGCATGTACAGTGTATTCACAGATTAATGAAGGGAGAGTTCATGCGCCCGTGAAGCGCTCGAGTCGCCGTCTGCTGTATAATGATAAGGCGTTAATCTCCGCTCTCCGAGGAAATGATGATGCTGACTTTTACACCTTATTCCCGACTGTCAACTCCTGTAATCCTACCCAGCATGTCTCAAGCCTGTTAGTTCATTAAAAAGTGCAAACAAGCAATTTTAAACCATATCAACTGTTTCTTCATTAATAATGATTAAATGACATTTTTAAAAAATGCAATGCCGTGTCACAAATAGTGTCGTCTTGTTACACCTCTTGTACAACATTCCTTTACGGTTGCCAAAATCAACACCAGCTGATATACCGAAGCGTTCTTGTACAAACGTGGTGCTCGACATGGCCGCACACCCTTGATTTGACGTCACCGCCGTGACAGCTCTGCTAAAAGAGACAGTCAGCTGCTCGGGGTGCGCCTTGTTCCGACACCTACGGTACCAGCCCCCTCCAGATAGTCCCGTCTGTGAGACCACCCTCTTGCTGGCGCCCTCTGACCTTCTCAGCCTGGTATATATAGCCAGAGAGGCGACCAGAGGTCTCCTGGCAGCCAACATGAAGGTCTTAGTCTCGCTCTGCGTCTTTGTGCCCCTGCTGGCACTGGCCACAGCAGGTAAGGACGTTTTACTGTTATCAATAGCTCAATAACATGGAACCGAGATCTGATCTTACTTGTCTGTAGTGCCAACTAGTGATTTGAAACATTTTAGCACAGCAGGCAAAGGAGAAACTCTTGGATTCAAAGGCAAACGGAATCAATGATTGAAAGCATTACATGTTAAGATTACTCTTGTTGGGCAAAATGTCAGTCACTTCCAAATGTTTGGTATAAACTGTAGGCCATTTGAATAAGTTATGCATGATAATGGTGCCTTAAAACTATGAAGGCCACCAGCCGGAGATGGGCACCATCTGCTGATCTATTTAAACCTGCGCTGTTCAAGAATAACCGAGGATGTTATTTTAAAACTCGGCATGTGTGATTTGACAAAAAAGTTGTCTGAATGCTTACCAAATCCTTTTAATTTCAAATTTGCGATATGTATTCCAGTTTAAGCGCTCTGATTGTGTCATTGTAGGACATGGGGTTTATTTTCGTACGGTGGGCATTTTAGCCCATGCATTGTGTGTCAGCTGTTGTTAGGTATGGCACCAGCTTATGGAAAGAGCTCGAGTCTTGGGACGACCGTTGAACCCTCGCTGTATTCCAACTTTTCTTGAGTCCCGAAACGTCCTATATCATAAGGTTCTGCTAGTATTTATATGAAGTTCGAGGTGCTTGTATTCACAACTTTGGCCAATGTGAGGCAACTAAATCCTCTAACCACTCCATCCCAGATCTTGTCTCATAACCCCAGGCTATAAAAGTCCAGCGACTCTAGCTTTGGATGTGATTTCCGAGGGCTCTGGCAGACGCTTTTACCCTTGTTCCGTCCTTGGGCTCCTCTCAGGCCGTGGGCCTTCGTGGGCCCAGGCTGCCGTCAGGTGTCTAAGATTGGAAGTTGTCCTGTAACCAGACACCGTCTACTATAGATTCCCCCATCGTCCTCTTCCTCTCCCCTCCCGCTTGTCTTTGGATCCAGTATGCAGCTGCTGTCACCCTGACACAATCGCAATATATTTATTCCCAGCCACTGGCCATATAAGGACGTGCATTATCTCAGCGGGAGGAGCTGCGGCGATCTATGCCAGTCCCGCACCATTATTGTGTGTGTGAACAACTAGTGAATTGAAGTGCTAGTTTCCTCAAATGGACAAAAATGCGGCTGATTCTGGGATTATTGTAGCATTGTGGAATGATAGTTGAAATTGGTGCACATGCTTCGTGTGTTATTGATGAAAAAGTGTTTTCAGTTTGATTATGGGTTGGTCCAAATTGGAGTGGCATCTTTATCTGTGGTAAGGTTGAGAGTTTTGCATGAGAGCATTAAACTTGGCCTTCGTGCGGGTAGTTTTCAATCTAATTACTAAGTGAAAAAGCGAGCAAATATTGCCATAGGTCATTGTACTTGGCGGCCGACAGATTTTCCATTTGAAATTAGAAAACCAAAATCGGGAATCGAGCTGTTTCTACCGCAACCACATAACACTATCTTGGTCACGAGCCACTTCCCCTATTCATAGTACTCAACTCCTGTAAAAGGTCTACCTTTATGAATTCAGGAGGAGTGAGGTAGGTGTATAATATTCTCTTCTTCTCTTCTATATATCTCAGGGTCTACTCTGATCACAGCCGTACCCACTAGGCCTACGGTTCAGATATCAACCATGCCTACCTGGGTGGCGTGGGTTAGCCTTCCGTTCAGTGCACCACAGCTGGCTCTTCGCCCTCAGAGGACAGCTTTATGCACTCCCACGGCCCACTCTGTTGGCAACCTTGACTGACTTTGTAAAGTCCATCGAGATATCTTTATAGACAGTCGATTTCTGATATCCCAAATGGATTCTCACTCTATAAACTGAGTTTGTCCTCATTCTCTTTATTTCTTGCATAGGTGAAAGCTAAATACACCACTCTATGCCAGCTAACCTGGAAGTGCCATGGGCCAGAATAAACAATTACATTTTAAAGCGTACCCTCTTCTCTACTCAGTATATGTTCTTTCTAAGAAAATCAGCTGTTTCCTTTGATCTGCTGAGGGTTGTGGTCTGGAGCTAGCTTCCGCTTGCTGCTTGCTCTTTCTCTATTCTATTCTTTCTCTATTCCATCTTCTACACACCAGAGAGCTCTAAGCGCTCCTGTTTTTCTATTCACTTTGGACACACGTTGTCTCTTCATTTACGCATGTTGCTTCTACTTGCGTTAGCATACCTTGCGTCAATTGCTATGCTACTTGAGTCTGTCACCTTTTTTACTTGCGTCAATACATTTCCTGTTTGCGTCAATGGCTTTAGCAGTACACACATTTTTTTATTGTACATTTGATCAAATTTCTACCTTGCTAACTGTTTTGACACACATCAATGCTCTTATCCCCCAGAATCCATGTTCACCCAAACACATAACGCAACATACGTCATCTTCACAGGATGTGGTGTGGTTGAGCGCACGGCATGTGCGTTTTTATGTCACCTTATGTAAACTTCATGACCCACTGCTTTTTATTATAGCTTTTCTTATCATTTAAATCTTTATCTGTTTGTTTGGAAGAGAACACTCCATTTCTCTTGAAACGAAAAAAATGTCAAATGTGTTTATAAATGGAAATCGGTGTGAAAATCTCATGTCTCAATTTTGTGCGGATTGTTTGGAGTGACCCGAGAAGCTATCTATTAGTATGACTTGGATTTACCAATTGATGTCTATGGAACATGTCTTTGCATTATTATGCGGGTTTTATTGCAGAATTTTTTTGTGGTGATATTACTGCTGCATTATGCACCCAGTTTGGCACAGCACAGGGTTTTTCAGAAAGAAATGTGCGGAGATGGTGTGCGGAGCAGACCTGACAGCCAACTCGAAGTTGAAGTCACCGATAGTATTGCTGAGGTATGCTTTTAAACTTGGCCAACAAATGAATTCAAAGCTACTCAAACTGAATAAAGAGCTAAAGTCAGTTTCTAAGTCAGACGTGTGTATACGTACTATAATGTAAGGTAACTGTTTTTGTATGTATTTAAACTAAACATACCCATATATACACATATTGCCACACATTTAGGCATTTTTCTGTATGTAACATACAAATGAAACATGAGGAACAACTTAAAAAGAAGTTTTGTCGGGTAGGTTAGCTTAGGCCCGTTTACACTAGTGCAACACTAGTAGTTGTGTTTCAGTGTAAACGGACCAAAACGGAGACTTTTGAAAATGATGGCGTGACTGCCCACATTCGCTCTGCGTATCCTTGAATGTAAACAATAATATGGAGACTGACTGACTTTGTTGTAATTTTTAGCAGCTGTTGCGCAGTTAAACTCTGCATTTTTTAATACTGTAGCTACCCTCATGCGCAAGAGGCAACTATTTACACTTGTACGTGCATGCCCAATTGGCATGAACGGTCATGTGACATGCGTTTTGGGTTATGTAGTGTTGACGGAAACGCCAGTGTAGACAAGGAAACGCGTTAGTGTCAACGGGGCCTTAGTTTGCTTGTTTGTTGTGGTAACCATTCATAGTTTCCAGCAAAGATTCTAGAGCAGTCCTCTAGAACTGTCAGAGACGATTTGCTACTGTCAACTGTCATTTACTTTGGTTGTCAAAGTTCCCATTCAGAGCTTTGTTACGGAAACAGTGATTAAAATTTTTCACCAGATTTACTTCATAGGTGCCTTGTTATCACCACAAGTCAGTCCAATTTTTATTTTATGCAATAAAACCTGCATATTCTTGCAAAGACAAACGGTTAATCCATACTACTCGATAGGGTCACTACAAACAATCTGGACAAAATTGAGACATAAGATCTTCACATGTGTATTTTAATTGCTGATTTCCTTTTATGAACGGATTTGAAAAAAATCAGACATCGGATAATTTTTTAGTGTTCCATAATCAACGCAAAAAATGGAAAACTCATAGTTTTCCGATTTTTTGTTCTCCTATTTCTAAATGCCAGACAGGAAACGGCTCGATTCCTGATTTTGGTTTTCTAATTTCTAAAGGAAAATCTGTTGGCTGCCAAGTACACGGACCCATAACCCATGCCTTCATTCTGTTGTCTTTTACTGTGTAAACCCACTAACAATCATCTTAAATTTAGTGTTGGTTCTAGGGTTTGCTCTAATGTTGATTGACAGGAGGAATGGTATAATTTGTCAAAACATGATCTAGGTCCAGTTGCTTTGTATTAGGCTAAAGGTTTTACGACCTTATGACCTCGCATCTGTTCGCCTTCTTCACCTTCCTGCTGATTAGCCACATCGAAATGTCTTACAGGAATGTTTCTTTCATAGAATGGTGTTTGATTGCTGAAATAATTTATTTAAAAGTTCAAACCGGATTGGAACGCCTTCTCTCAAGCCAAGGTTAAAATTTGTTGTGTCACTGCGTTTCATTCAAATCCAGTATCAAGCCAATACTTCTAAAAAATAAAGAAGAAAAGGTGTTTCTTGCAGTGATGCCAGTGAATCCCAGAAGAACTGATCTTAAAAGAATAATTTTTTGAACATTATAATAATCTAAAGAACCTTTTGAACAGTGGATGATAAAGGTTCTTCATGAAACTATCGAACCTTAATTTTTTTTAAAAGTGAACCTTGAGTAATGGTGGAAGTCATCCTCATTGACGACATTTGATATGGATGTGAGTAAGGGCTCTCCCCACCTTTCAGCAATGTAGTAACGCATGCATGTGGTGCCCCTGCTCTTAAGGGACTTCCCTCTGCTAGGAATCGTGGGACGGGCAGCCAAATGCTTATTCCATAAAAAGGCCAATGCGACATGGCTTTACAGAAACGAGTCATGCTTTCAATCCCCTTTACCCCTCGGTTCCATGTGATGTTCTTACTGCGTCCTAACTCTGATACCCATGATTACCCAATGGAATCACTGCCAGGAAATGATCCTGGTTCTCGGATTCAAAAATGTGTCGCCGCTGCCATTTTGTGTCACACTATTAAAAGCTTCGAAGCAACCAGCTAAAAACAGCACACAAAAACCTCTGGAATCTTTCTCTACAGCAAAGTCGTACTGTCTCATTGTCAGTTTTAATCTTAGGTATCTTCGCATACTAGTCATCATTTCGATTGTGATTTTTAGGTAAGTAGATGTTGTTAACTCTTGAGGACACTTATTTTATGAATATCTTTAGAGTCGCAGCTCTGATTGACAGAAAAGGCCAGCGAGACTTCTTTCTGAGGCATGACCCATTGTGGAGCTATTTCTGTCATCAAGTCAGACCAGAACCTTGGCACCTGTTGCTATTCATGTCTCAATGATTTGCCATAGATAGATAGATAAAGAGATAGACAGATAGACAGACAGATGGATAATATGCCATTTTATACCATCATTGTATTATGGTACTTTTTCGGTGAGGGCTGTTACAGCTCTGACTTTGTTTGATTTTGTGAAGTTTAGCCGGTGTGTAATGTAATACATTTAATCCCACAGCAGCTTTGTTCAGCTGGAAATCCCTTGGCCCACTGTAAAGGTTGTGTACACCTCTTCCTAGCTGCCGGTAAATCCTGTGGGTTCAGACGGGCTCAAGGCTCACCTCCCTAATCATGTTCACATTAATTCAATTTACCTCCTGCATGTGCCAACAGAACATGATCAGCAGCATTTGCCCTGATACACCAAGGAAAACAACCTCTGGAACTATACTAGATCATTTGCGTGGTAGGTTGCTAGTTAGAAAATGAACTGAATCATTGTGTTGATTGCTCACATGCTCCGTCAGAGGTCGAAACAATCACCTGCGGCTTTTGAAGGACCTCCATCTGTGTTTATGCGAAAAGCGCTATCATAAGCTTTGAGAGAGCCTTCGTAAACAGACTATTGTTTAGACACCTGTAAGGTTAGTAGATGATATCCTCCCAAATCGTGAATGTGTGTATTTGACCAATAAGCTACAGACTACAGTAGTCCGAAGGCATTCCAGCAGGATGAGCTATAGCAACAGCTGTGTTTTTTCCAAAGCCTCTGTTGCTAGGCGACAGACTCATTGGATGTCCGTAGACCCCACGACAGATGCTGGTGGTTTGCGTATTTGTCCTTCCAGTGTGTGCAGGGTTAAATTAAAGCTAGCCCCCAAGGACTGACATTGTGTTTCCTGAAGTCTATATATTTGTGGTTGTGTTAGAGATATATTAGGTGCTGAAGCTTCTGTGTGACGGTACAGACTCTGGGTATGTAACTCTTTCACAGCCTTTGTGGAGATATTTTAGAAATTTGATGCTATGAGCTGTGTGGATATAAAGTTTGCCCAAATGAGAATATTTTACAAAGCCACTAATGTCATCCTCAGTACTAAGTTATTGAATAACTCATTGAAGAGATTCATTCAAAAATGCTGATTCATTCAGTAACGAAACAAGAGGAGTTTATAAGAGAGTCATTGAATCATCCACTCAAGAGATTTGTTCAAAAATGCTGATTCATCCAGTTATGAAGTAAGAAGTCTTTATGAGTGAGTCATTGAATCATCCACTCAAGAGATTCATTCGAAAATGCTGATTCATTCAGTAACGAAACAAGAGGAGTTTATAAGAGAGTCATTGAATCATCCACTCAAGAGATTTGTTCAAAAATGCTGATTCATCCAGTTATGAAGTAAGAAGTCTTTATGAGTGAGTCATTGAATCATCCACTCAAGAGATTCATTCAAAAATGCTGATTCATTCAGTAACGAAACAAGAGGAGTTTATAAGAGAGTCATTGAATCATCCACTCAAGAGATTTGTTCAAAAATGCTGATTCATCCAGTTATGAAGTAAGAAGTCTTTATGAGTGAGTCATTGAATCATCCATTCAAGAGATTCACTCAAAAACGCTGATTCATCCAGTAACAGAACAAAAAGTCTTTATGAATGAGTCATTGAATCATCCATTCAAGAGATTTGTTCAAAAATGCTGTTTTGACAACCACAGATATTTCTTTTTATTTTTTTCTTCATCCATACAACAGTAATTTATCATTTTCTTTGAAATTTTAATATACGTTTTGTTTTACTTTTTGTTTGTTTGTTTGTTGTTCATTTAAAATAGATTTTTCCCATATATTAACAGATTTTTACCATGGCATATTACATTCTTTTTCCATTAAAATTTATTACTGACATGTATTTGTTTGTTTGTTTGTTTTAATCAGGAGCAAAGTGGCTTCCATGGTTAATTCATATAGTTTCTTTAACATTTTACTGTATTTTTTTTTTTTTTTACATTTATTAAGTTTACCATTTATTTATTCAATTAATGGATTTCCTTTTTACAATGCACTAAGTCTCCATACTGGACTGTTTTATACTATAGGCGTTTTCTGTATCAGCACATTAGTATTTATTAGCAAACCCCTCCCAACCCCCACACTGTTCACAGTTCATCCATTTAAACTGCACACCTCGTCACTAACCTTTCTCGGTTTTAGCGCCATGCTGAGCTCAACATTACAGGGCTGTATTTTTAGCAGCTTGACTTGGCCGGTGTTGGCTGAGCACTTGTATGCTTTAACTAGCACGTCGTGTCATCACAACAGGCCTGCAGCCTCTGGTGCCGAGAGTACCATCTGTTCCTCACTCTTCTCAAGCTCTGCTTCAACAATATGGCATTGCATTCGCTGGGGCGTCTCCTCAGCGGGCTGGAAAAACGTGTGAAGTGCTCAGCTGTAGAATCTGACCACGGCGAGTTATTGTAAAGTCTACAAAAGCTGAGATATAAAAAAATAAAAGGTCACAGGATCGGGCAGCTGTGGAAAATGTGAAAAAATGAATTGTTTGCCACCCCAGTTGAAAATTTCAGCTAATGTCAGTTTCGGATAGTTGCTTTTACACTGTTTCTGGCTTATTTATGATATCTTAGCCAAAATTTATAAAAGCTAAGCCAAACTGATCGAAAATGAGGGTAAAGGCATTTATAATGTTACAAAACATTTCTATTACTTTAAAAAAAAAAAAAAAAGTTAATTCTATGAATTTCTTTGATTTTCAGTTGATGTTTTTTGTACTTCTTCCTTACACTGAAATTCCAATTGACCCTTTGCAGGGAGTTTGATTGCCGTTATGTCTGACAAAGCAGTCAGGAGAATTAGTAGATTAATGCGGACTTTAACTTTAAAAATGGTGTGAACTCACATCTTTCTACTTTTGAAATAACATTCCTTCTGATATTTATTTGATGCTATAAATTAACTAGGAAGAGTCGATCAGTTCATGAGCTGCTTGAACTGAAGCGATCTGTCACGATACATTAAAGACCCACAAAACGGTATTGTTTAAATTTCTTTAAAAAAATTATTCAATTTTAAATTTGAGACATTGTTTCATATCAAAAGTAACCTGCACTGTCTTGTCACTTGACGCGTTGTCAGTGTCCTTGATGTATTTTTCACTGCGTGAAAACAGTAGCTAAAGTCTTTGTGAACAGTCAATTGACCCTTGCAAACAGTTTGATTGACAGGCGATCTGACCAATCATAACCCTGAATCCGCCATTTTGTCTGACAAAGTATTCAGGGGAGTTAGTAGATTAACGTTGGTGAACTTGAACTTGATTAATTGTGTGTACTCACGTCTTTCCACGCTTGAAACAACATTCCTTCTGATGTTCATTCATGTTTATTTGATGCTATAAATGAACTAGTATGAAGAGATGATCGGTTCACGAGGAGCTACAGCGATCTGTCACGACTCATTAAAGAGACACTATACAGTATTTATTGTTTAAACTTCTTTTAACAAAAATGACGATATATTAAATATGAAACTGTTTCATATGTCTGTCGATGCGTTGTCAGTGTCCTCTTTGCTCTGGGATGCATTTTTCACTCCGTGAGAACATGATGTGTGGCGTGAGAGCACATGGCTAGTCGGACAAAGCAACAGTAACTGAAGGGGGCGGGTCTTTGCGAAGGGTCAATTGCACTGGTTAATTTCAGTTCAAATTAATTTATTTATAGCAAACCACTTGTACCCATCATCACTGGTTTGATCAGCATGAGATGAACTCTAAAGTTATATCTTGGTGCGATGTAAACAGATGCCTGCCCCACATTCACAGATGGGTTCTACATTTGCTGCTGCAGGTTGATAAGCATTTTACTTGAGCTGTTAGATATTTCCGTCGACAGCCAAAGAGGAAGGCTAATGCATGCCTAAGTCAGTTTCAAATAAGCAAATAAATGCCAATGGACACCCGAGAACAAAATTAATATGCCGTTTAGCTGTATGGGCCAGTGGTAAGGGATGACAGATGAGGTGGATGACATGCAAAGAGCCAAACTTCTAGAGCTTTCCAGGCAAACTGCGTAGTAACAAGTACTCCGAATGCTTCACATGAATCACATCGGTTTGTGCTAAAGGAGTTTTTGCAAATAGTTCAAGTTACAGGGTTTGTTCAGCCAAAAATGAAAATTCTGTCATTAATTTCTCACCCTCATGTCGTTCCAAACTTGTACGACTTTTATTCATCCTCAGAACACAAATGAAGCTATTTTTGATGAAACCTGAGAGCTTTCTATCCCTCCATAGACATTTACCACTTTGACGCTTCAAAAGAGTTCATTATGGGAAAACGAATCCATATAAATTAAGCGGTTTATTCCAAATTTTCTGAAGAGATAAGATCGCTTTATTTGATGAACAGATTGAATTTAGGCTTTTGTTTACATATATGAGAGTATTAATGACAGAATTTTCATTTTTGGTTGAACTAACCCTTTAACAGGTGCATTCTTTGTTGTCTTTGCTTTAAAACGAATACTAGGATTTTTACATACTATTAAATCGTCATGTGTTCTGTAAGGAAACAGTACGATTACAAACTGTGATACAGTGTGTGTTCTTGGGTGTATAAGGGCAACTGCCCACAGCTGGTTATTTTTAGGATACAGTGTCTGTTATCTGTCTTATTAGCAGATAATCCAACCATTTGGTAGCCATGTGTCCATCACTGAAGATCCACTTGTTATGAAACCAGGGAGTCCCTCATATATACCAACTCCCCGGTGTTATGAAACCAAGGCTACATTAAAGTTGACCACTGTTTAACAGATAAGACAGATCAAAGTCTAAAATTTTACTTTGCTATCATTAAAAAAGGTATGTTTTATATATTAGGCGTGAAACGCTACACAAACATGACTGTTCGGTACGTACCACGGTTCAATACAGCAGGGCAAGAAAGCTAAAGATAAAATTGCTTATTTTTCTTCTTTTTTTTTTAATTAAAAAGTGGATTGTTGAACAAATTCAGTCTCTCTCTTAAAATAAATACAATAATAATTCAAATTTTCTTAAGGATAAAAAAAAATCTATCTCAGCTAATGCTGTAAACTATATAGGGTACAATATATATAGATATAATCATCAACATAAGGCATGTTTTCCATTAACTTGTAAATCTAATTTTTTTAAAACGTGTTTTCTACTCCAATTCATTTTTGATAATGTAGACAGTTACCGTCATAACTTGACATAAGTAAATATAATGACTACATAAGCTAATATACTGCATATATTTAGTGAAATGCTCACTCTAGAGTTAATTTCTCTAATGCTGTGGGCACTAAATGACTTGGCAGAGGTAAATGTAATGCTACATGAAATATTATTCTTAAGCTGTTTTCTGTAGTTGAGAGATTACACGTAAACTTATTTATGTGTAAATCGTTTATTCTTCTTCTTCTGCGCTTTCTCCTGTTGTGGAGGTTAGCAAACAGTGTTGCATTACCACACGTAAGCCCTCTTGTGGACTGGAGGGTGGATCGCCTGTGACTGACTTTATTCGTGGTCTGACGGTATGCACCGAACCGCGAAGTCCGTCCCATGACGGTACAGGTACCGCTAATATATAATAATCTGGAGGTACTACATTCGCCATGTTGTCATTATCATATGACCTACAGCGTCAGTTGTGTCGCTTCACCGCCATTCGCTAATCCTCTTCCGAGGCCTGTTTTTCAAATACTTTTCAGATGTTTTTGCCTACTATGAAGTATTTTGATTTTGAACACAGCAATAACACATTTGCAAATACATTTCAAATTAATGTTGTTCCTATTCTTTCTATTCATCAAAGAGTCCTGGTTAAAAAAAAAAGAAATCAGATTTGATAACATGATAATCAAAGTCAATTTGTCAAACAAAATTGAAATGTATTGTTAAACAGGAAACATAACGGATGTTGTTGTGCTCTCCTCGCCTCCTTCCTCCAAAAGAGATGTCGTGCTGCTAATATGAGAGGAACTTGTAATGAATGGCAGCGCTGCTAAATATAAATGTGGAGACATGGTTTCTTCCCATTAGACTCCATTTATGTCTTCGCTCCTGATAACAGCAGCCTGGCAGGAACACCCTGAGGCATTGTGGGTAAATGTCTATGAACAAGAGGGAAGATTGTAGCATGAATTTCAATTTTGTGACATTAATAGTACAACAATGCCCTGATGAGAAGTGTGCTTGACAAATGTTGACAGCAAATAACGGCTAATGTAAGGAAAGCATTACTGTTGCTGTTTGTTAACTTTTATGGATATGAATGATAGCTCAGATTACATGGTTTATTTATACAATAAGGGCATGTTTGCATGACAACAATGTACTAAATAAGGGAATGTTTTTCCTTTACGTTTTTCACGCACAGATAACAACACTAAAAATGATCACCGTTCACACGGATCCCGTTAAATCCTCGGTAATTATTCATGCCGGGCCAGTAGATGGCAATGTCACTTTGTGAAAAAATACTACACACATACAGACTGAAAACATAATGCGTATGTGCATGACGTCACAGTTTTTACAAATTACAAAACAATATTTTCAAAAACTTGCACTTTGTTTACGTTTTCAGGCCGCCAAAACGCTGTTGTCGTGTAAATGAACGGCCAAAATGCATGAAAATTTTTCCATCTTTTAGTTGTATATAAAAAACCCAGATGCACCCAGAACATCTTAGCAAGCACATAGCGTCATTGTGTCGAGTTTTCAAAGGCAAGTGTGTAAACAAATTTAGTTTTGAAACCAAATAAAAGCAGTAAATATGTAGTTTTAGTTCACCCAAAACAATGATTTACTCACCCTCAAGCCATCCTAGGTGTAAATGACTTTCTTCTTTCAGATGAACAAAATCAAAATTTGAAAATATCCCGGCTTTTCCAAGCTTTATAATGGCAGTGAATAGGGGGTGAGATTTTGAAGCCCCCAAAATGCATCCATCCATCATAAATATAATCCATACTGTTCGAGGTGATTAATAAAGGCCTTCTAAAGCAAAGCGATGTGTTTTTGTAAGAAAAAATATCCCTATTTAAAACTTTATTAACTATAGTAACTAGCTTCAGTCAGATGGCTGTTTTCATTTTTGGGTGAACTATCCCTTTAAGAAATTTTACATTGTTGTTATATTTATTCTAAGACAAATTACTTTCATTCATCAAAGAAACTATAAAAATGTAACAGTTAACACAAAAATATCAAGCAGCAACAATTGATCGAAGTCAAAGACATTTATTTTGTTATTTTTATATTGTTGCAAAAAAAAAAAATCCAATATTGTTCTTTTGAACAATCCATTCATCAAAGAACCCCCCAAAATGTATTTTTCCACAAAATATGAACTGTTTTCAACATTAAGAACAAATGTTTCTCGAGCGCCAAATCATCAGTCAAAAGTCAGACTTTTATATTGTTACCAAAAATAAAATCGAAATAAATGCTGTTTGTTTGAACATTCTATTTATAAAAGAATAATGTCCACAAAAATAATCTCAGGCGGCAATCACATTCTCTTGGTCAAATTACCATTTTACAAGGTGTTTTAAAGTCTGTAAAACTCTTTGTAAATCCCCGTTTATCCATCCAGCAGTGCAGCCATCAGCTCACAAATAACAAATAGCTTGTCGATGCACCTTGGCAAAGACTAAAAGAACCGTTTTATCACAGGATACTAATCACAGAGACCTCAGGAAGACCTGCTGCAGTCAATTATGGCCCGTTGTGGCTCACTGGGCAAGCTTTCCTCAGGCTTCAAATGAAGTTTTAACGTGTGTGTGTGTGTGTGTGTTTCTCTGCAGAGGAGGAAGCCGTTCTGGAATCCATCCTGAGAGACAGATCTCACATCGAGGAAACTTTGAGGCTCGCAGCAGATGAGAAAGCAGGAGACTATGCTGGTGAGGACGTGATACACACATTGATAGATCATTTCATTTCAGGTTACAGGCTCTTCACACTAGCAGGTGAATGTTGTCTTTAACCTTGGGTTGAGCAACATTTCACTCTAGCCTGCTGAAATGAAAAACAACTCAACCACCTGGTTGGAACCAAGAGTTTTCAAACTTTTCAATCCCAAGGGCCTAGAAATATGAGGATACTTGCGAAACTCCACTTTCCTAAAATATAAATCTGGAGCTAGATTTTACTGCGTTAGAAAAATATTAAGTGTGATAATATAAAGAAAACCAAAAAAAAAAAATTCGCTTTAATACTTTCAATTACGTTAAAGCCAATTTTTAATAATGTTAATTAGGAATGTTAGTGTCTAAACCTGAAAAGTAACTTTTTAAATTCAATCTCATTAGCACTTTACAATTTCTGTGAGTAAATATAAAACTGGAATGTTATCAAATTGTCAATGTGCTAAAAAACCTTGTTAACCATTTTTATTTTATTAATAAACCAAATGTATGAATATTAATTTAATGAGTTAATAATAAGTAATATTATTAATACAAACATAGCTGTAATAAAAAAATATTTAAATAAATATTAGTTACTTACTTGAACTCAAAAAAGAATTGTTTTTTGTATATATAACAACATATAAAACTAATGTTAACAAATTGTCAATATTGCATGTTAATGCATATTAATTTAATAATAAGCTATTCAAAATATTAACTACATATTAAGTTAATAAGTTATATTATTAATAAGTTGTATTATTAATGGAAATATCATGGTAATAAAAAAAAAAATAAATAAATAAATACTAGTTGAAAAACTGGAACAGAAAAAAATGTATAAATGAATAAAAAAATAAATAAAATATTAATATATATATAAACATAAACAAGTTAAAAAAATTACAATCACATAACAAATTTGCTAAAAGTTAAAAACTAATTCAAAATGTTAACAAATACGCTACAAATAATACTAAAATAGCACTGCCTGGAATAGTTTGAAAATGTCTGGTTTCAACTATACACTCAATCTCAAACTACTCACTAAAACTACAACACTGAAGCAGTTTGAGCAGGTGATATCTTTCAAGTAACCATCAGATATTATAATTTGTTTTTACAATGACAGCAGCATTTATCTGGCACAAAACAATAACCCTGCAAAGATGAAATAAGACAGAAAACAACAACAGCTTGTAGGTTGAGAAGCATGAACTTGAGTCATTGCAGCTCGTGAATTGAACTTGCCACGAACGAGGGCAACAATGGATCATTTAGTCCACGTGTCATATCAACCAGCAGGAGAAAGTTGTTATCTAACTCAGCGGATCCATTCCAAACCGAAGGACTACCTCAGAAAGGCACGTAGATGTTTTTAGGTTTGTTTACATTTCCATCTCCTCTCATTTCCTTCCCAAACGCTTTATCCACAACAGCATCTGCAGTCTTTCCTCTCTCCAACCAACCCGTGTGTCTTGTGCTGGATGTCAAACTCAGCTTTCCGTCTTTGTTTATTCTGTGTTTTCATCCTTCAGCTGCATTGCAGAGGCTGAGAAAGATCTACCACAACTCCATCAGGCCCATGGAGCAGGCCTACAAGTACAATGAGCTGAGACAACACGAGATCTCAGGTACCGGCAGCCCGCCTTCACCACTCGCTCCTGTGTGTGTTTGTCTAAACATACTTAGGCCAGCATTTAAGATTTATGTGTTGGAATTGCACATACAATTTCCATCCATTTGGATTTCACAGTTTAAACATAGACTAATAAACTTATTGTGATGCATATTTGTCAGGCATACGTCATTATGCTTTTGGATGGATTGAACCAAAGATTTTAAATACACAAAGATGGAACACTAATGAGCAACAGCGTTGGGGAAAGTTACTTTAAAAAGTAATCCGTTAGAATATTGCGTCACTCTCTAAAAAAGTAACTGAGTTAGTTACTTTTTTGGTAAAGTAATGTTACGTTACTTTTAAGTTACTTTTTCTCACCTGGGCTGGGCTTGTTCGTTTGTTTTTAATAACAAAACTTCTCTTTTTGGCAAATATAAAGGCCAAAAATGAAATGAATAATCCTCAGGCTGAAGGAAATGCTAATGAACGCTTGTAGAGGTCATTAAATAAGTAACGTGTGTTACTTATTTGAAAAAGTAACTTAATTGTAAATTTAAAAGAAATGCGTTACTTTACTTGTGACATTAAAAAAGTAATCTTTGATGGAACTTTGGACTTCTTGACTTTCAGCAATATTTTATATAGCCTAATATCAGGCTTTAAAAATATTCCAATAAGGCAAAATATCCTGAATAATAAGTGACAAAATGTATAGACAATTAGATTTAATATTTTTATTTAATTCTTAATTCTTTAGTAATATTTATAATTTATTGATTTAACATGGTTAAAGTATGGCTACCTGTGGAACAAGCAATATTCCATTAGTATGACAGAAGGAATTGTTGATAATATTATAAATATATAAACCTGGTATTGTGTATTTAAAACTCATAAAACTTGCCATACATAAATGAAACGGGTAATAAACACATACACATTACATTAAGTTTATTAGTTTGTTCATGATAAAACTGTGATCCAAATGGATGGAAATTTTTTATATGCAATTCAAAGACAATTCTAGGCTGCAAAAATTTGGTTTGTTTTTTTTAGGGTAGTTTAGCATTATATGAATGTTGATTGGTTCTTCATCACCATTATATCATTCTCCATCATCCAAACCAAACTACTGAGCATTCATCATCATATTCATATGGAAGAACCCAGGGGTTGCTGTGTTGAATTATTAATGTCTTCAGATGCTGAAGCAATAATTAATAAGTTATCTGTCCTAAACTCACCTCCAGGGGCGCTGTTCACGTTTTCGGCCCAGTAATTGTCGCTTGCAGCTATAATTAAACATCATTTCACTGTGATGCACATCAGCAAATGTGGTTCTTTCATATGAGTATTTCATTTCACTCACTAAAGTTCCAGATTCATCAGGGCTGGTAAATAAAATCCCTCTAGACAATCAACAGCAGGAATAATTGCAGCTAGAGAAATGCTGCCCTCGCAACTACCTGAAATAAAATATGTTTTATTTGATTTCATTTACTGTGTATTTTTGTCCATGTTTTTTTATGGTTTTAGTTAGTTTTAGGGAATGCTTACACAACAACAATCTAAGAAAAGGTTTTCCCTTTACGTTTTTTGTGTACAGTCGTTTTCAAAACGACCCCGTTCACTTTGATCCGCGAAATCGACTAAAAACGCTGTATTATTCATGCCAGGCCAGTAGATGGCGATGACACTTTGACGAGAAATACTACACACCTATAGACTGAACACATAATATGCATGCGCATACCACCGTTTCCACAAATTCACATTTTTAGAAAGCGATAAAAGTACCGTTTTTCAAAAACTTGCTGTTTTGGGCTGTTTACACGACACCGTTTTCGAATAAAACCTGAAAACTTCTTACGCTCTTTTGGCTGTTCGTTTACGTGTTCTCAAAGTGTATGTTTTTAAAATAATACCTTTATTGTTACTTATTATTGTTTTTAAAACAATACCTTTATTGTCTCTGTAAAAGCAACAAAAAGGTGAATTTGTGAAAACGGTGATGGCATGCGTATTATGCGTTCAGTCTATAGGCGTATAGCGTTTCTTGACAAAGTGACATTGCCATCTACTGGCCTGGCATGAATAATACAGCATTTTTAGTCGTTTTCGTGGATCTGTGGGAATGGGATCATTTTTACTATAGCTGTGTCTGAAATCGCCCCCTATATCCTTTATATTATCCTATATCCTTACTGTATAAGTCATTACTGTACATTTAAGCCATTATACAACCATTTGTAGTAGTGTCCAAAACCATAGTATATGTTACCGAGTGCACTCATTCAATCCCACAATGCACCGCAATAACGACTCGAGAATTCACTGCAAAATACTTTTTTTACTAAGCATTTTTGTCTTTTTTACAGTCAAAATATCTAAAAAGATTTTTTTCTTACCCCATTTTGATGTTTTCCAGAAAACAAGACAAATATCTTATGTCATGTTATTTATAGGTAAAAGCATCTGAATTTAAGAATTTTTAGAAAGGAATCAAGACATAAATACTAAAGTAAGAAAAGCAGTCTACCCTTAATGTACTTTGAGAGTCGGGCCACGCACCGAATAAATTCCCGCACCCACAGCTGAGTCATCCATGCACCCACTTCCCAATGTGGCAACAAAATAATATCATACAGGTATAAATTACATTTTCATGGATTGATAACTTTTAAATTAAGGTTTATACATGCTAATTTTCATGAAAAAACTATATTTTTTCATTAGCCTGCTACTGGAGCTGCCAGTTTGCGAAGTTCCAAGTGATTATTAAACTACAAACACAAACTATGCAAACGCCCTTCCAGGCGTGAATTCAATGTCTGAATTCACTCACTCGTTTTTTATTTCACTGGACTAAATTAGTCTACTAATGTTGGGAATATAGACTGTAAAAAACTATGGACGTAGTGTCCGTGACGCCACCCATAGGTTTCTGAAGACCCTTATTGAAACCTGAAGCCGGCCGTTGCCAACGCCACTCCCAGATAACAGAAAATAAACAAAGAGGCGGGACGTGGGTGGAGCTAGTATGACTGCAGCGGCAATCCACCTGTCACTCAAGTGGCCACGCCCTTAATTATGCAGAACTTTAAGGCTTAATATATTTTAAAGAGATGAGACATAAAAAAATTCACCCCCTTCACAGTTGTCATGAAGGACAAAATTAGCTATATAGACCAAAACCACAATTTGTACCAGGCTGTAAACATGTTTTTTTTTTGTTGTAAAGCTGGTCATTTTAACATGGGGGACAATGAGATTCTGCTCTCTTTTGGAGCCTGTCCCTAGCGGCCAGTCGATGAATTGCAGTTTAGGTCACTTCCGTATTGGCTTCGAGAGAAATGGCGGGAGGTTGCCACATGGTAGGGAATAGAGAATGAGGGTAATATGGGGCAATTTCAAACACACCAAATTTTATTTTAGCTAGTTTTCCGTAAACATACCCTTGAACCTTGACAAGTTTGTCTTTTCAGGCCCCCGTTGTCGTGTAAATGAACGGCCAGTTTAGTTTTTTTAGTTGAAAACTGTGTCGTGTAAACGGCCCGTTAGTTAACAACAATGACCCTGAGCTGGACGCGATGCGTTGGCGTATCCGGGTATCGTGGCTTCTTTGAGCTGACACGTGTGGTTCATCATTCCACAGCTGTAGAGCTGGTGCACATCCAGACGCGGTCAGGGGGGGCCAGAAACAGTGGAAGAAAGAAAGAGAGAGAGACAGAGTTAAAATAGAAAACACAAGGCTTTCTTATTACTGCTTGAGGAACGAGGGCTCCATCTGAAAGTAATCAGGAGTTTCTCAACAGCCCTCGCTTTATATAAGCCCTTCATGTGCTCGAGTCTGTACAAATGTCTCGTGAAATATCCACTGTGCAGCTTTTCCTCTGTTTTTGATTATTTACACATCGATAGCTTATAAAGAGGAGGTTCTGCACACATAAATTGTTTTTGGATGATTGAACCTTTGACTTCTTGACTTTCAGCAAAATTTCATATAGATATCATTTTAGCGATATATCATGAATTATAAGTGACGCGATTTTAGACTTTTAGATTTTAAACATACATTCTAAAAAATGCTGGGTTTAAAAACAACCCAAGTTGGGTTGAAAATGGACAAACCCGGCAAATGGGTTGTTTTGTCCCAGCGTTTGGGTTAAATGTTTGACCCAACCTGCTGGGTAGTTTTATTTAACTCTAGAAATTACTGTATTGCTTGCTTAAGATAAACCCAAAATATGTTGGAAATTAACATTTATTAATCATTTTAATGAATAATAATTAAACAATGAACATTTATTAAATTGCTTATTAATAAATGTTCACCTTTTGATTATTATTGTTGCCTCTAGTAATTATGTGTCTAATTTTTAATTTCTAACTTATTTTGGGTTCATTTTAAACCAGCCATATAGTGATTTTTAAACAACAGTTTGGTTAAATAAAATTGCAAACAATCAAACATTTAACCCAACTGCTGGGTTTGTCCATTTTCAACCCAACTTGGGTTGTTTTTAAGAGTGTATCATTTTCACCAAATAAATTAGACAATTTTTAGGCCTTTAATCATCCGAGCTACTAATTCGTTTTTAACAATACACATTTTTTTGTTGGTGATAACACTTAAAAAGTACAATAATGACATATTCATAATTTGCCTATGTAATATAAATATATGGATTATGCATGATTTGCATATTTAAACATTTAAATGGTTAAAGACACAATACAAAAACTTTCATTAATTTGAAAAAAGCTCATTGACCAGAAGAGACACTTACAGTAGTTAGAGAGTGTCCTCTGTCTGAAGGGTGACTTTCATGGTGCCGAGTGAGTGTCCTGCTAACCTCTGACTGAACACTGGGATCGAGCTTGCCCCCTTGTGGTTCAGCATGGTATTTAACCCCTACACTCACCACAATAATGCAAGACTGACTTCTACACTTATGAGGAAGTAAAGGAAGCTGAAACAAGCTATCCAAATATCATCCGAGGGCCACTGCTGGTGGGGATCATAGAAAGATAATGTGTCATAAATCATCCCATCAACATTAGTGCTATAGGGGTACATATTGACATGCAGGATGATTCTGGGTACAAGAATGTTTCGTTTTTTCCCCACCAAATATTTGACAGTCAAATGACTGTGGTTACTGGAAAAACTGTAAGAAATCATATATTTTGATGTTATGAAACAATACATTTGGTAAGGTATATTAAATAGTATTTATTTTTACAAACAGAAATCTTGCTGTTTTACGTTAATCTATCTTGTTAAAAAATTATTAGGTTTAATCTTATGCAGAAAATATGCAGATCCTATTCCACCACCAAATCAAATTAACAAATTTTTTTGCATAAATAAAACTAAGCCAATATTTAGAATAATTAAGATTTTTTCTTTTTCCCTTTGTTTTTGCTTTTTGACATTATTCTATGATAAATAATTGCAAAAACTCATTCTCATTACTGTAAAACACTAATGATTTGTAAACAAATTTTTCACAAATAAATGCTGACTACACCTTTCAAATAAAAGCTTATTGTTATTGTATATGTAATTTTTTTACATAATGAAATGATTTTTTTTTGTACTACAGTAATATGTAAAATATTACTTTTTACATTTCATTTTTTAGGGTGAAATATTATCTCAGCATGTTCTTGACAGGTTTTGTGAGGTTCACCATTTAAATCATACAAAAATATATATTTTTTAATGCACCCATTTACCTTATTTAGTCATGTTCTTAATTTTTTTTGTTTATTTATTTATAAGACGGTTTTCCGAGATTCACTAATTTATATATTATATTTTAATATAATTTTTATCTTGTTGTACACAAAATATATTTATTTATTTTTAGGAAGCTTTTGTGAGATTTACTTATTTATACATTATATTTTAATATAATTTTTGTCTTGTTGTACACATAATATATTTATTTTTATTTTTAGGAAGATTTTTTGAGATTCACCTATTTATATATTATATTTTATTAGAATTTTTTGTCTTGTTGAATACAAAATATATTTATTTTTATGAAGGTTTTGCGAAATTCACCCATTTATTTATTTATATGTAAGCAATAAGGTACTCGAGGCTAGTGCTGTATCGTGAATAAGTCCCAGCTGAAGGGCTCTGCTTCGCATCGTGCCTAACAACGCCCTTCAGCCGGGACTTATTCACGATACAGCACTAGCCTCGAGTATCTTATCACTTTTATAAAACGGTTACCACACAATACAAATATTAAAGCCAAAAATATGTATCAATGCAACTTTCATGAAGAAAATTTCTAATAAAAGCCTTCCTTCCGCCGGAAAAAAAATAGTCCCTGACCATGAACAGCAACAGAAGTTACATTATTACGCCATTAGATGGCGGGAAAGACCGTCTTCATGAGTGTGTCAGTCAGTAGCGAGGGCTTTTACATTGAAAGACTGAATTGCTGTGAACACGAAATGCTTTAACTAGAGCTGTCAGTCACGGGGAAACACATTAACTGTTAAAAGACAAGATATTGCAGCGGACATTTAAACAGATTTTTTATTAGACTGTCCTGAAGGAAAATGCTAAATCTGAATGCAGGTAATAAACTCGCTCACTCAACCTCTTTCTCACAACGCTCTTCTACACAATACAGTGAGCTTCAATGAACAATATCAATTGAGAACAAACAGTTTACGTTGCTAAGAGTGGTTGCTAAGGGTGTTGTGATACACCGTTGGGTGAAGCGGTCATAGTGGTGTTTTATCGTGAATAGAACACAGCTATTGACCAATCAGAATCAAGGACAGGAACTAACCGTTTTATATGTTTTCTTGTTTTACACAAAACATATAATATTTATTGCTTCATTCATTCATAAGAAGAATTTGTTGCCGTGTGTGTTCAATAGCAGGACGGTCTCTCTCTAGAAATCAATGTATCTGGACGGCCATCAAACCTCATCCACACAAATGTCAGCTCATCACATACTGTCTCCTGGAAAAGTGTCACTTTCTTTCCTCCTCCTTAAACTCTTTCTGTGACCCCTTCACATCCTCTCTCTTTCTATTTCTCTTCGTCCTCTGTCTGCACTTTTCCTCACACTTGTCATTTTCATCCCTTTCACTGCGCCTGTCTCTTCCTGTCCTCCCCGACATCACCCGTCACTAAACAGCCTATCCTGGACGCACACTGGGGGATTCTGCCACAGGTGGGTATATGACGGGGCGCTTCACTGCATGGCACTGCCTGCGTCTCTGATCCCCTGCAGTGTAACGCCAGCTCGCGCTCATCTGCCCAATTACCATCAGCACTCAGTGAGCACTAATTACAAAGTGCCGTTATATGTCAGTCAGTGTGTAGTGCTACTTAAAGCCCTCGGTTTACTTTGCACAGTCGAACGCACAGCCTTGCAAAGTATACTCCATTCAACTCGTTCAACGTTGGACGCATGCGGCGTTTACAACACATGTAAACATCTTTTTATTCTTTCATGCTAGAGTTGTATAAGTGAGGGTACTTTCTAACCTCTTCGCACAATCTGGCCTCCACTGTCGCTGTAGCTTGCATGCGTTCCGGTGCGGTGAGAAATTGAATTCCCCCGGGAGTCTGGTCTCCTTTAGGACCCTGAGCGATTTCATTGGTTCAACGGACTTTTAATGGTATTTTTAGCACCTGATTAAAAATCATGTTTTGATTTATATTGTTTAAAATGCGTTATGATGACCATTAATGTCTTCTAAATTACATGGTTCATGTACTAGTATATAATTGAAGCTGTAGGTGGTGAAATCAAGCATTTCTTAGTTTTTTTTTTTAGTTAGCATATTTACAGCTACCCGATTAGTCTGCTTGCTTAGCTTATATTAGGTATGTTTTTTGCTTCCAATATCTGTTTCCACTTTGTTACATTATGCAATACATAGGCATTCATTTTATATTACACGCATGTTGTTTGTGAACTTCATGTAATAAACATTATGCAATAGTGAAATAATGAAAGACATTAAGATAGTATCATTTGATCAGGCATTACGCCTGGGTCCTAAAGGAGACCCGATTCATGGGGGGATTCGATTTCTCTTGACACAGGCCTGTAATGTATATATAGTGTTTCTTTGACTACTTTGTGAATCGACGCCACCTTGTGGATAAACTAATTACTGCAAAAAAATTAAAGAATAATAAATGCGCACATGCGACCTGTGCCTACAAAGTACAAAAATCTCTTCTGATGACGAAATTTCCATCACGCAGATGGTACGCTGACTCTCTCGTAAGTGTACAAAGTGAAGTATACTTGGGGCTTTAGTCGACATTCAGCCACTGTAAAGAGCAAACATTAATAGATATTTCTTTTTTTTTTCAAGTTTTTTTGGGGGGGACAATATAAAACTTCAAATCATCCAATGGCACATGCAAAAGTTCAACCAGCAGATTTGGGTGAAAGCCTAGATTTGGTTCAGCTATTTTTCTTCATCCGACTAATTAAATTGTCTAATTGAATTAATTCTCAACACTAATCGAAGTCTTCGTTCATGAGAATTTCATGAGAATAATGAAATCATCCCTGTTTCATAAGATCAAAATAACAACGTGGGTTGCATAAGTTTTTATTTTATAGCATTGTTCTGTGGATTGGTTTGTGCAATAAACACTGCTTGATAAGTTAATCATCTTGATGTATCTGTTTTAAATGTACAGTATTCTTCAAAAGTTCGGTGTCAGTAAGATTTTTTTTTGAAAGAAATTCTTTTATTCAGCAAGGGTGCATGAAATTGATCAATAGTGACAGTAAAGACATAGTTTCACAGAGAGGGCTTAGATTAAGCCAGGATTAGGCCTTAGTTCAAATAGTACATTTAAGCAACTTTTATAAACATGCCTTAAAAACAACATTACTGATGTGCATCTTGACACAAAATCATGCCAGGCACATATTTTAAGATATGTCAAAGCAAGTTGCTTTCAGTTAAAACAGCTCAAACATGCATTTTAGTCTGAGACTACTTACTCAGAAAGCTTGTTTCCGCAACTAAATAAAAAAGGGTAATTGCGTTTTTTTTTTATCTCACAATTCTGACTTTTTTCTCAGAATTGTGAGATTACACAAACTTTCTCATATTTTCGATATAAACTTTTTTCCTTCACAATTGCACATTATAACACGCACTTGCAAGCTTATATCTCGCAATCCTGACTTTATATCTCGCAATTCCGACTTTATATCTCACAATCCTGACTTTATATCTCACAATCCTGACTTTATATCTCGCAATCCTGACTTTATATCTCGCAATTCCGACTTTATATCTCACAATCCTGACTTTATATCTCACAATCCTGACTTTATATCTCGCAATCCTGACTTTATATCTCGCAATTCCGACTTTATAACTCACAATTCTGACTTTGTAACTTGCAATTTTGACTTTATTACTCACAATTCTGACTTTATATCTCGCAATTCTGACTTTATATTTTGCTTTTCTGACTTTATAACTTGCCATTTTGATTTTATAACTCACAATTCTGACTTTATAACTTGCAATTCTGAGTTTATAACTCGCAAATCTGACTTTATAATATGCAATTCTGACTTAATAAAGTGCAATTCTGATTTTATAACTTGCAATTCCGACTTTATAACTTGCAATTCTGAGTTTATAACTCGCAAATCTGACTTTAAAACATGCAATTCTGACTTAATAAAGTCCAATTCTGATTTTATAACTCGCAAATCTGACTTTTATAACATGCAATTCTGACTTAATAAAGTCCAATTCTGACTTTATAACTTGCAATTTTGAGTTTATAACTCGCAATTCTCACTTTAATTCAGCTTTGATCAGAGAAATAAATTGCATTTTAACATATAAACAGCTATTTTAAATTGTAATAATTTCTCACACTACTACTGTTATCACAGCATTTTGATCAAATAAATGCAATCTTGGCGACCATAAGAGACTTCTTTCAAAAACAGTAAAAAAAAAAAAATCTTACTGACCCCAAAACTTTTGAATAGTACAGTAGAGACAATGTCTAGTCTGACGCTATTGAAAATGAACCAGTGAGGAACCTGTTTAATGCTGTACTGATGAGTATCTAGCTGTTAATACATTTTCCAACAAAACATTGAATAGAGGATGAAAATTTCACAAATCAGGTTATGCAAATTAGTCAAGACCTAAAGACAGTACATACTGAAAAGTGTGTACTTCTGCACCTCATGATTTTATTTGCATCAGATTAAGTATATAGAATCTCCTCTGTCTGAAGTTCATTGCGGTATCAGTGTTGTTGCACGTGCAGTCCTGGCATGGTCATGTGGGTGGGTTTCTTGACTTGCTTCTATCAAAATTGACTACACTCTTAAAATTAAAAGTTCCGAAAGGTTTTTTCTAGTTATGCCATAGAAGAACCATTTTGGCTTCCCCGAAGAACCTTTCAGTGAACAGTTCTTAAAAGAACCATCTTTTCTTAGTGTGAAGAACATTTAAACAATCTAAAGAGCCCTATTCCAGTGCAGAGAAAAGGCTTTATGGATGTTAAGGGTTCTTCATGAAACCTTGGATTCTGATAAAGAACCCTTATTTTTAAGAGTGTAGAGTCACATGCCGTGTCTGAAGGTTTGATGGTGGCTCTCTGGTTTTGTTTAGTATGACTGGGCTCAAACCTACAGCTTCTGTGCTGCCAGTGGAGCTCCTTGACCTCTACACTACTGTAGTGCTGAGAGGCCTTGAGTGATTGTGTTTGCACTGTTCTGGAGTACTTCATAGAAATGACAAGCTCTGCAATTAATTAAGCTGAAATTAGATTTGCTTCCAAAAGAACTCTTATTCTGTCCTCACAAAAGAGTGAAACGGCCTTCATTCCTTCATCTGGGCTCTTAAATGTGCATTCATTAGATATTTTCTTACAAAAAAGATGAAAGTTATTGGGGGAAAAAGTTCCTGAGCATCACTTTCAGCTCAGACTTCATTAATTTGATCATGTTTATTTATTTGTATGATTATGGTACATGACAGTTTTTTGCTGTTGAATTCATATTGTGACTTATTATTTTACAGATCACAGTGATTGATTTTATTAAATATTTTGTTAACAACTATTAAAGTTGCTGATCACAAAGATATATGTTCTTTATTATGTAAGTGCGTAGTATTAATTTGCATTTCAATATTTAATGAGACCTGATTTGCATAATTCAATTTCTTTTAAATAGGCTCAAATAAATGTTTTTGTGTATTTTTCAGCAAAAATAAAATTGCATTTACATGCAAGTTTTAAATGACTTGATTAAGCAGCACAACTGTTTTCAACATTGATGATGATAAATGCTTCTTGAGCATCAAATCAGCATATTAGAATAATTTCTGAATGATCATGTGACACTGAAGACTAAATTTTCAGCATCATTACTCCAGCTTTGAGCACAGGAATAAATTAACCTAGACTTTTAGTCTGAGTAGACGGCATGTTTAATTTGATGCTAATGAAAATGAGCCAGTGAGGGAGTACAATTTGTCTAATATATTGGTGACTGAAGATGGAATGAACAGCTCTGTGATTCTGAGTGAAAATCTTAGAAAACCAAGTTATATTTATTATAAAGCTTTCTAGATAACGAGTAGGGATGTTTTTGATTAAAGGTACAGGGTTCAGCAAACACATTTCCACATAAAGGTTTGGCATACATACAGTCTCACAACAATTTAAAGATTTTGATTCTTTTGCATTGAACAAAGTTGCATGGCGCATTCATCAATCTTAACGCTTGCTATTTCTGCTGCACATAATGCACACTGACTTCTCCATGAATGTGCACCCAAGTGTGATGGTAGTTTACTTTCTGAGGTCTAAGGTAAAAGAAACATCCGAGAGAAAAAAAAGAAATCCAATTACCCAGCAACATCAGTAACAAGCACCAGTAAAGAAACCCTCGCAAAATATCTTTTCCCTGATGGAGACAAAGTTTTCAATAATGACAATTTAGTCATTGAATATGCAAATTTGCTATACTCTTAAAATAAAGGTTCCAAAAGGTAATTGTCATAGTGATTTTTGGTTCCCCAAAGAACCTTTCAGTGAAAAGTTCTTTTAAAAATCTAAAACAAAAAACAAAACAAAACAAAAAAAAACAGTTTTTCACCAGTAAAGGATTAGTTCACTTCAGAATTAAAATTTACTAATAATTTACTCATGTCATCCAAGATGTTTTTGTCTTTCTTTCTTCAGTCAAAAAGAATTTTTTTGAAGGTTTTTGAGGAAAACATTCCAGGAGTTTTCTCCATATACTTCATCAGGGTACATATGGTTGAAGGTCCAAATTGCTGTTTCAATGCAGCTTCAAAGGGCTCTACATGATCCCAGACGAGGAATAAGGGTCTTATCCAGTGAAACGATAACCACAAATGCTCATCTTGCACTATCTCTGCAATGCATTACGCATTACGTTATTACAATGAAAAGGTCACGTGTGATGTAGGCAGGAGTACCAATCTAGTGTCTACATTTTTTATATACAGTGGGTACAGTAAGTATTCTGACCCCCTTAAATTTGCTAAAATCATTTAAGTTCATTTTTTTCCCTCATTAATGTACACACAGTGCCCCATATTGACAGAAAAACACAGAATTCTTGACATTTTTGCAGATTTATTAAAAAAGAAAAACTGAAATATCACATGGTCCTGAGTATTCAGACCCTTTGCTCAGTATTTAGTAGAAGCACCATTTTGATCTAATACAGCCATGAGTCTTTTTGGGAAAGATGCAACAAGTTTTTCACACCTGGATTTGGGGATCCTCTTCCATTCCTCCTTGCAGGTCCTCTCCAGTTCTGTCAGGTTGGATGGTAAACGTTGGTGGACAGCCATATTTAGGTCTCTCCAGAGATGCTCAATTCGTTAGCAATTGGTTAAGTCAGGGCTCTGGCTAGGCCATTCAAGAACAGTCATTATCTTGTTGGAAGGTAAACCTTCAGCCCGGTCTGAGGTCCTGAGCACTCTGGAGAAGTCCCTGCAGCTGCTTTCACTGTTGGGACTGTATTGGGCAGGTGATGAGCAGTGCCTGGTTTTCTCCACACATACCACTTAGAATTAAGACCAAAAAGTTCTATTTTTCTTATTTTTCACCATCTTGGAGTCCTTCAGGTGTTTTTTTTTTTTTTTTAGCAAACTCAATGGGGGCTTTCATGTGTCTTGCACTGAGGAGAGGCTTCCGTCGGACCACTCTGCCATAAAGCCCCGACTGGTGGAGGGCTGTAGTGATAGTTGACTTTCTACAACTATCTCCCATCTCCCGACTGCATCTCTGGAGCTCAGCCACAGTGATCTTTGGGTTCTTCTTTACCTCCCTCACCAATGCTCTTCTCCCCCAATAGCTCAGTTTGGCCGGACGACCAGCTCTAGGAAGGGTTCTGGTCGTCCCAATCATCTTCCATTTAAGGATTATTGTTTTGTAACCTTGGCCAGATCTGTGCCTCGCCACAATTCTGCCTCTGAGCTCTTCAGGGAGTTCCTTTGACCTCATGATTCTCATTTGCTCTGGCATGCACTGTGAGCTGTAAGGTCTTATAAAGACAGGTGTGTGGCTTTCCTAATCAAGTTCAATCAGTATAATCAAACACAGCTGGACTCAAATAAAGGTGTAGAACCATCTCAAGGATGATCAGCAGAAATGGACAGCACAATCAGCATAATCAGTTAAATATATGAGTATCACAGCAAAGGGTCTGAATACTTAGGACCATGTGATATTTCAGTTTTTCTTTTTTAATAAATCTGCAAAAATGTCAAGAATTCTGTGTTTTTTTGTCAATATGGGGTGCTGTGTGTACATTAATGAGGAAAAAAATGAACTTAAATGATTTTAGCAAATGCAAATTAAACAAAGAGTGAAAAATTTAAGGGGGTCTGAATACTTTCAGTAACCACTGTATTTTTTTTTTTGAAAATGAACAATCGTTTCGCTAGATAAGACTCTTATTCCTCATCAGATCATGTAGAGTCGTTTGAAGATGCATTGAAACTGCAATTTGGACTTTCAACTCATTGAACCCCAATGAAGTCTACTATATGGAGAAAAATCTTGCAATGTTTTCCTCTAAAACCTTCATTTCTTTTCAACTGAAGAAAGAAAGACATAAACATCTTGGATGACATGGGGGTGAGTAAATTTTCAGGAAATTTTAATTCTGAAATGAACTAATCCTTTAAGAACCTTTTCTGCAATGGAAAGGTTCCATAGATGTTAAAGGTTCTTCATCATCATGGAATCATCAATGCCAATGAAGATCCTTCAATTTTAAGAATGTATGCATATTATGATTTCTTTTTGCTTTCATTCATGATAGAATTTGAATAGTGGTTCTTGCTCCTGGTATCAAATTTATTTTTATTCTAAACTCCATTGTTCTCCAACTCTCTCTAACAGATGGAGAAATCACCTCCAAACCCATGGTGCTGTTCCTTGGACCCTGGAGCGTGGGCAAGTCCTCCATGGTCAACTATCTGTTGGGTCTTCAGGACACCCCTTACCAGCTGTACACAGGTAAGCTGCTGTCTGCGCATCATGTCAAGTGGATCTTCGCCAGTAGTTTTATTAGAAATTTTCATCATCAACATCATCTTGTGTTGGTCCAGGTGCTGAGCCCACTACCTCAGAGTTTACCGTCATCATGCACGGCGAGAAGATCCGCACCGTGGAGGGCATTGTCATGGCTGCTGACAGCTCTCGCTCCTTCTCCCCACTGGAGAAGTTTGGCCAGAACTTTTTGGAGAAGCTAGTTGGCATTGAGATGCCCCACAAGCTCCTGGAGAGGGTCACTTTTGTGGATACACCTGGAATCATTGAGAACCGCAAGCAGCAGGAGAGAGGTACAAGTCTTCTCCAGTGTCTCCATTGATTCCTGTTATTTCAGGTCTTTAACTCAAATTTAAGGTCATAAAAATTCTTACATATATTAAAAGGTTAGTTCAACAGAAAATGAAAATTCTGTCATTAATTACTCACCCTCATTTCGTTCCAAACCCATGAGACTGTTCATCTTCGGAACAGAAATTGAGATATTTTTTATGAAATCTGAGAGCTTTCTGTCTCTCCATTGACAGCTACGCAACAACCATTTTGACACTTCAAAAGGTTCATAAAGGGATCAAAGTGTTAGTTGCATAGCTGTCAATGGACGGACAGAAAGCTCTCAAATCTCATCAAAAAGATCTCCATTTGTGTTCCGAAGATGAATGAAGGTCTTATGGGTGTGTAATGACAAGAAAGCGAGTAATTAATGACAGAATTTTAATTTTGGGTGAACAAACCCGTTAAGTCTTCAGTGAATGTTTTTGTTATTTGTTATTTTAAGTCTTAAAAACCTGTACAAATTTTGATTTTAAAAACCATATAGATACCCTATATATATCATTTTAATCCATGAATCATAATTAATTTTTCTATATTTCTTCCCTAACTTCAAGGTTACCCATTCAACGATGTGTGCCAGTGGTTTATTGATCGCGCAGACCTCATTTTCGTGGTTTTCGATCCCACCAAGCTGGACGTTGGTCTCGAATTGGAGATGCTCTTCCGGCAGCTGAAAGGTCGGGAGTCCCAGATCCGTATCATCCTCAATAAGGCCGATAGCTTGGCGACCCAGGACCTCATGCGTGTCTACGGTGCTCTGTTCTGGAGTCTGGCGCCCCTCATTAACGTGACTGAACCCCCGCGTGTCTACGTCAGCTCTTTCTGGCCCTACGACTACGCCCCGGACACGAGCCGTGAGCTTTTCAAACGGGAGGAAATATCCTTGCTGGAAGACCTGAACCAGGTGATCGAGAACCGTCTGGAGAACAAAATCGCCTTCATCCGCCAGCACGGCATCCGTGTTCGGATTCACGCTCTCCTGGTGGACCGCTATGTGCAGACCTTCAAGGAAAAGATGACCTTCTTCAGCGACCCCGAGCTGGTCTTCAAGGAGATCGTGGACGATCCTGACAAGTTCTACATTTTCAAGTCTATCCTGGCCAAAACTAACGTCAGCAAGTTCGACCTGCCTAACCGAGACGCTTACCGCGACTTCTTCGGGATCAACCCGGTGAGCAGCTTCAAGCAGCTGTCCACCCAGTGCTCCTACATGGGCGGTTGCCTGCTGGAGAAGATCGAGCGCGCCATCACCCAAGAACTGCCCACCCTGCTCGGCAGCATCAACTCTGGCAAGAACCCGACCCTGTCCTCCTGTGAGGCCACCGGCTGCGGGGAAAAGCCCAAGAACCGCTACCGGCGAAACTGAGAGAAGAAAACCAGGCGGGAGGGAGACCGAGGAGGAGGACGTAAGAAAGAAAGGAGGGATGTGGAGCGAACAAACCATGGAGGAGCAGTGGAGCTAATCCTGTTCCTGCCGCGGGTCCGTTTCAAGTCAATGGAGGTGGATCTCACAGGACTTTTTTTTGCGTGAAGAGGTTGTGTGTGGGGGGCGTTTGAGGGCAGGGGACTCTGGGAATTGGGTGGAGGGAGGTTCTTGTGAAGTCTTGAGGCGGAGTTTCTTGTGAATGCGAGGAGAGCGCGCTAGAATAACTCTCCTCTCTTTCCGCACTACTTTTATAAACTGTCTGCAGTTTTGGAGGGAAAATGTGTACTCATGGAAAACAGCAAATGGCTGACACACTTAAAAAATGTAAAAAATAGCAAAAATAAAATAACCTGAGACTAAAAATGGGTATCAGCTGCTTGAATGTGAACGACAAAGCAACAGTGATGCAACAAGAAAATTGTCATACTGATGATTATACAGTCAGTTCTGTGGTCGTGCATTTTTTTCCAGTTTTTTTGGGTTTATTTTCTCACCTTTATAGGATAGTGACTATGAATGATTATCTCTCTCTCCTGAGATATTGATAAGCTACTAGCATTTTTACATTGCATGTAATGATACAGAGGGGTTTGGTTTCTCTCACATTTCCACTTAACCACTTTGTATACCACAATAAAAAACAATCTATTTAAAATTCCACAACTAATAGCCAGGTCTTACGTAACGGTTGGGGTTTTGTGCGGAAACATTCACATTGATCTAGATATCTAGATAGACATTACCTCAGAAAGCTGCATTTTTATAAGCTTTAAGCTTTTTTGAATCCAAGCTATGATGTATGGCAGTCAACGGTGCAGTTCTGTGGGAGAGACAAAACTGCAATAAAGTGTTATTAACCGAGCTGTCTGTTTTTTGGGAGTTGGGTCGTCACAGTTCATATCTCTTCTGATAGACCAGGGACCTTGTTAAATATCAGTGTCACTTTTTCCACCACCAAAAATAGACACGAGATGAACCATGGTGTCACTGTTAGAGACTTTAACCGCAGGTAAGTGCTGAAAGATGCTCAAGTTGGCTATATCTTTTGCAGGTGAGACAGATGGGAGATCATGAGGCGTCGTAATCAAATGCAGCAAGCCGACGAAACATGCAAAGGATGTGTAAATTGCTCAATCCCCGGGCTAAATTATAAGTTTAACCCTAAAGGTGGCGTCACGTTACATCAAAAGTACAGATGTATTAAGCACTCTCACATTTGTCGCTTTTAACGCAGATTTCTGTTCAGCGCGGCGAATTCGCGTAACTGATTTGAACATGAGTGAAATTTGCGCGCGGAACTTCCCGCTTCCTATTGAAATGACTGTAATTCGCCCGCGAAATTTCGCGAAACAACACATTTAAGTATTAAACTACAGCTCGTTCCTGCGCTGTTTGTGAAACACTTACCTCAGCAAGTGCATGGCACCAACCAACACAGCAATTTTTTCATGGGCACACGCCCCTCATATGTTCTTTAGAGTATAACACCACGCTCTCAAATATCTTGAAACTATTGAAGTGAAATTAAAGTCTTTTCAACACTTCTAATTAGAGTTCCATATGTGTTGAAGTTGCAGTAGTCGTCCACTAGAGTGAGCACAGCATGTGAAGAGGTATTGCATCACATTAACTTGAGGACGAAATCACAAAACAGAAATGGCATTGCCACGTCATGCTGAGGTGAAGATTATTGTGCAAACAGCTCTTAGCAACATAAAGTGAATAAAATATGAAAAAGAGATGAAACATTATGATCTTTATGGCAGTTAATGTTCACATAAACACAACATTTGCATTGTGATTAAAACCCCAACCATGATGCAGTGGAGAGATTTTATTATTAAAAAGACAACATAAAAATGTAAACTTGACCCCGTTTATAACATTTCTGGTATTTTTTTTCCCCTCCATCAAATTTGATAACCATTTTGGCCAAGTGTTTGGCTAGTTAGCATGGTCTCTAGTTAGCCACTGCAGTTAAAATTACTTCTTTAATGCTAACAAATAGCTTTCTCCATTATAGACCTTGAGAAAGTGAGAAAATTTATAATGTTAACCAATATCCAAATATGTTAAGCAGCCTTTATATAATAAATTACTGTTAAATTCATTTAATAGGTAATGTAAATTTAAAGGATAGTTCCCTCTTCAGAATTCAATGTCATCCAAGATGTTTGTATTTCTTTCTTCAGTCAAAACGGTTTTTGAGGAAAACATTCCAGGATTTTTCTCCATATAGTGGACTTCACTGGGGTTCAACGGGTTGGAATCACGTTGGAAAGGTCACACCCGTGACATAGGCAGAAGTATCGAGCAAGTGTTTACAAAACGAGCGTGCAAAGACTAAGTCAAACTCCCTTTTAAAAAAAGGTAAAACAACAAAGTTTTTCACCCTACCGCGGTACTTTCACCTACGTGTGACGTGAGCACGTAATGTGTGGTGCATCGCAGAGTAGTACAAGACAAGCATCTGTGGTTAAAAAGTATATAAATTGTGATTTTTTTTTAGAAAATGACCCATCGTTTCGCTGGATTAGACCCTTATTCCTCGTCTGAGATCATGTAGAGCTCTTTGAAGCTGCACTGAAACTGACATTTGGACCTTCAACACATTGGAAACTATTAAAGTCCACTATATGGAGAAAAATCCTGGAATGTTTTCCTCGAAAAACTTCATTTCTTTTCGCCTGAACAAAAAAAGACATAATTTGGATGAGATGGGGGTGAGCAAATTATGAGGAAATTTTAATTCTGAAGTGAACAAAACAACATGTCTATTTCTGTAGCTCAAATAGTAGAGAATGGCCCTAGCAAGGAATGTCATGAAAATTTGTATTTTGAATGCCATGGAAATCACATTGGATGAAAGCGTCTACTGAAAAAGATATAGAAGTAGTTTTTCATAATCCTGCATTATTCCTATAGCTCAAACTGTGGCGCCAAG